>JAOWBN010018325.1:0-10727 GCA_028565015.1 Pinguicula moranensis
TTTGGATGGGAGGGGGCCGCCCATACATCCCGCCTTGGAATATAGTTTCTGAAGCTGCTTATATACCCTTTTAATTCAAAAAATGATACAATGCAAGAAATTTTAGCAATAAAATTATAAGAATAATGGGCCTCGCATGTTAAACGTCAATTCTCACGTGTTAAATATCAATTCTCACATGTTTAATATCAATCACAATCATGTTAAACACACAAGGCCCACCATTTTTATAATTTTTTTGCTAAAATTTCTTGTGCTATATCATTTCTCTTTTAATTTAGCTCATTGATTCAAAATGATTCACTTGAATTGATTTACTGAGTAAACCAGAAGTATCCGTTGGGATTTGAATATAAAAAATTCTTCACACACCTATTCAACTTAAGTGTCTGAAAAGTTCAAACTGAAACGACAAAATTGGACATTTTATTTTTCTGTTAGTATATTTGAAAGTTGTACGAAAAACACAACTCTACATGCACTATTATGGCATTGGACTTGATTGCTTGACGCAATTTTAAGCGACGACAAAGGCAAGGGGTAAAGAATTTGAGTGCAAATATTTATTTTAAAAATATATAAATATTTAGTCTATTTTTTGGAGACTTTGTGTCTATCCCCTCCTTAAAAAAAATTCTTCCCCTTACCCTTAACCGGACGATTGAATAATATGCCACTAGGAAGGGTCTGCATTTACAAACCAACAATTTGAGTTTTAGGATGTGTTTTGCACTTTTAAAAAAATTAGATTTTATTTCTTATTTTTTTAAGATCATTTCAACATTAGCGTTTAAAACTTTGATTCTCATTTTCTTTCTTATTATTTTAAGTCATAATTTTTTTTTTGAAGTAGGTGTGAGATAACTTTTTTTTTCTCATTTTTTTAATGATAATTCTGTAAATACATAAAATTAATGAAAAAAAAATTATTGTTACATATTCTGTTTTTAGTAGCTTTTGAAAACTTCTAAAATGAGAATGAGAAGTAGAAGGTGATGGAGAAATAAAATAAAAAATAAAAAATAATAATAATAGTACAAAACAACTCCTTAATGCCTTAAGCACTTTGTAACCGATATTAGAATTAGATCAATTTTTCATAATCCCACTCACTCATAAATAAATAGGTATTGAATATTTTCATTCGTTTTCTTTTATTACTTTTTTTTTAGGTATTGCACACTTTTCACCTTCCCTAAAGAGTTTCACTCGAGAAATGATATAGCGCAAGAATTCTTGCCATAAAAAAATACAAGAAAGGGTATGACCTATATAAATGGATGATTGTGATAAGTTTGGATTGGTAGGCCCAACATAAATAAATGAATATGATCAGTTTCTTGTGTTTCTTGCGCCAAGAATTCTTGCGCTATATCAATTCTCGTTTCACTCTACCAGGAAATCCAGCCTGAGACCTCTCAATTATTATTGAGGGTGTTCCACCACTTGTCATTCCTTCTTCTTTTTCTCCTCCTTTTATTTAATAAGTTTGGATATATTTGCAAAATTAGCTTTTCTATAATATCTTTTCTAAATAATAGTATTAAAAGTTTTAAAAACTCTCAATATAAACAATTAAAAAGTTTAAGAGAAAGAAGTTATTAGAAATAAAATCAAATATCAAAAAAAATATTTACAAAATTGTCTTGGGAGAAGGAAAAGTGGGTCCAAACCTTGGCTTAGAAAAAATATAGATCAAAGAAGAAGTATTGAATTATTCTGGAGAAAAATGAGAAGAATAAGCAAAATATGAAAATTTAAAAACAAACGAAAAGTGGAGCCAAGGGCGAGAACCGCCCCACCCCCCAAAAAGTTGTAGTGCCATTTTATTTGGAAAGTTATTTTTATTGCAACTCCACCCTCTTCTCCTCCATGTATATCTTATCCCTTGAGCCAAATTTTGGCTCTGTACCTACGTATACTAGGTAGGGTATTGAATAATCAGTAAATCAATGGCGCTACTAAACACGTACCGATACTCCAAACCTCAATCCATTATGTGTAAGTCATGAACTTATTATCACGATCACTAAACTGTGACTGATTGATTGATTTGAGAGGCTTCCACGCTCGTGAATCGACAACAACAGCTGTAGAAGTTATGTTGTGATAGGTGACAATCCAAAAGCAAACCGGTGTTCAGGATTGATCTCGGAGAGAATCATTTTCCTAATAAATTTGATCATAAATGATATAGCGCACGAAATTCGCCCGAACCCAAGAACATAGGTAAAATGATTATTTTGTCCCTGTGTTAAATAGGGATGCTGTGTTTAACACGAGGACAAAACAGTCATTTCGTCCATTTTCGTGCATTTCGTGCACTATATCATTTTTCAAATTTGATTGTTTTTGGCAAATCGAAGACACGCACTCATAAAAAATCCAGAGAAAGAGTTGGAGTACCGGTTACTGGAGTTCAACCATATTAGGATTATATATGATCACGTATACATTTTGTGTCGTTAGTTGAGGGTCTTTACGTGTAATTAGGGTAAAGGTGTAAGTCTTGTAATTAGGGTTTCGAGTGTAGGTAAACCGTGTGTATGCGTATTCATATAAGGCCGACATCTGCCGCAAGAAATCTCAAGGAAAACAGTTCATTCAATTCTGTGTGTTTTCCTATATAAGATCAGAACAACGCCTTGAAGAAGTGAAGTTACAAACAAGCCATTTAAGTAATATAATCAAGACAGTAAACTCTATTTGATTATGCGGCTGTGATTAATGTATCTATTTAAATCCAAACCATTAATCTGTAATGTTAATCAAATGGTACATATCAATGCATGACTTATAGGGAAGAACAATCAGAGCCATCCATTTGAAACTTGATCGAAAATGATGGATAACAATTTTCGCGTATCGATTGCAGTGATACATCTGGGCAATTCCTATTTAATCAAATCCAACGGTTGTGAGATGGCAGTGCCTCGAGTCACGCACACTCTAAAATCTAGGCAATCGGGAGCGTTTGTGCACTGCTATAATCGAATGTTCAAGATGCTTCAAAGGAAGTGAAGAAGAGGAACCATCCAATCAAGATTTAAATCAAACGGCCAAGGAGAAAGAGCTACTAATAGCCGAACGATCAATTCTTTCAACGGCTGAGATTGAAGCCGGTACAGAGTATATACGTAGCATTAATTCCCTTTACACACACTTCTTTTGATTCTTCGTCTTCGACGTTGTTTTTCTCTCTGGACCTCTCGAAGAAATCTTCGAGATCTCCGCTTCTCTTGACACCTTTGAGTTGTGACACTTGTTGTCTTGTTTTTGTGTACTTGTTTGCCGTGGTGATTCTTCCTCTAGAGAGAAATTGTGATTCGGTGTTTGTTGTACTTTGAGATCTATTTGGCAATTATGAAGAAATAAAAGTTAAAAGAGATTCTGATTCTGGAGCTCAACGTGGACTAGCCGTAATCCAAGAATTCGGTGAATCACAGGACTTAACCCATCTTTCTTTAATTTTCTGTATATTTATTATTTTTATCTTCCAATCAACGAGTTTACGGTTTAATCTAAGTTGAATCAACCAATAGAATTTTTATCTTCCAATCAAAGAGTGTCGGTCTAGTTCGGCGTTAGAAACTGAAAGAATTAAAATAAGTTGAATTAACCAATTAAAATTATATTAAAAAATTATAAAAATATATATAAATTATTAAAAATATAATAAAAAAATTGAAAAATTCAAAACAAGTTAAATCAATCAATTTGGTTGACTATCAATCCAAGAAATATTAAACTGTAAAAATTAATTATGTTAAAAACTATAAAATATGTGTATAATAAAAAAACTAATCAATCCAAATAAGACAATAGATTTTTAATAGAGTTTATAAAATGCAATCCAAGTTATATGGTGCAGTAGTCAAATCAAACACAAATTAAATTAAACATATCTAGTAATCCCGCCCTTAAGCAGAGTATAGAGAAGATGAGATATAAGCCGTCATATCCCTACCTCAAAAGAGATAACGAGATTATTTTCGTGAAGACCCCCAACTTGAAAATAAAGGAAAAGGAAAAAGAAACAAAAAAAGAAATAAAGAAGAAAAAGAAAAGAAAAAATCAAATATAAATAGGTAAATTAAATAAAGAAATAAAAATAGAAAATAAATGCATAAATAAGTAAGCACATGAATGTATAAATAAATAAATATGTGAATAAATAAATAAATATTGCCTAGTCGCTAGTCTATCCTAGCTATATCCATTGGTCCCAACATGCAATATGCATACGTATGTCTCATATATCTTTAATAGTAATATGACGTTTCTAACTCGTCCCATCAATTGATAGGCTTGTTGACATGTCTTCTTTGTAAATGCCCAAACCATCACAATCTCATCAAAATTCTTTGTATGTGACAATCTTATTTAGTCTCGTACAACCACACATTCATCTTAACATTCTTATCTCCGTCACCTCAAACTTCTCTGCAAGTAACAAGCCTATCAAGACTAAATATTTTCTTGGGTTCGAATTCCATCGAGACTAAATTTTTTCTTTTGTTCTTTATAAAAAAAGAAATGACAAGGAGGCTAGCGAAATTGAACCTTTTTTTTTTGATAAGTAATAAGGGTATCAGATTTCCCAGACCACAGTATCGAGGTATCCTTTGGGCCCAGTGGCCCGCCGACTAATCCCCACAGATATCAGCGAAATTCCCCACTCAGGGGACTCGATCCCCCGACCTCTCTAGGCAAGCCCTGAGAAATCGGGGGTTGCACCTTGCCGCTAGGACAGACTGCAACTGATAGCGAAATTGAACCCATGCCCATTTGCCTCAAAATATGAGACTCTGCCCACTCAACCAAATAAATCTTATTTTTAAAATCAAAACAAATTTAACTATTATATTTTGAGATTACCAAATTGTAAAAATAATTTTTTTACATATATTATAATTTTTCTTAAAATTTTGGGGACCATGCCCCTGGTGCCTTTGATTCCGCCCCAACTCCCAAGGTTAATGTTTGATGTTACAATACAATAGATAGCATAAGAAAATAGTAAAGAATCGAGAAATCACCACCAACATTCTTACTGTTCTGCTGAGATAGATTCATGTTTCCTTTTCCGGCGCAGGTTGTCCCAGCGGTTGATACCCCTCGACACACAGGGCTTGCCTAGTGAGGTCGAGGGTTCAAATCCCGCTGGACGCAATCTGCTGCAAGATATCTGTGGGGATTAGTCGGCGGACCCCTGGGCCCAAAGGATACCCCAATACTGTGGTCTGAGTCTCTGTTATCCTTATTACTTATCAAAAGATTCATGTTTCCTTAGTTGTCTTCATTCAACACTTCCATTTCATTTCATTTCATTTCTCCTCCACGCACCCCCACCCACCCCATAACAATTGCTGCACAAACTTCCATAAACGACCAGTCCAGTTCTTACCAGGGCCACAAATACCCCACAGATTCCCTCCCGTGACCAAATCACCATCTCATCTCATCTCATCTCATCTCCACACTTCTGCACCATATCTAACAAAAAACCCAACTCAAGATCTTCATTCATTTCCAAATGGTGAACTGAAAACACAAACATCATCATAAATCCCAGTTCAAGAGAATGAGGTTGTCCTTCCTAGTTTCACTTCTTTGGATAGCTTTTCTGACGTGTGTTTCTGTTTCTGTTGGGGAGAATCTCCAACTGAATGACGAGGTTTTGGGTCTCATTGTCTTCAAATCAGGCCTGGTGGATCCTCAGGGATCCCTGGAATCATGGAATGAAGATGATGAATCGCCATGTGCATGGCGGTTCGTGCAATGCAATGCCGGAAACCGCCGCGTCTCGGAGGTGGCCCTAGACGGCCTCGGCCTGTCGGGGAAGATCGGCAGGGGACTGGAGAAGCTACAGTCTCTTAGAATCCTCTCGTTGTCAAACAACAATTTGACAGGTACCATCAACCCGGAATTGGCTCTGTTGCAGAATCTTGAAAGGTTGAATCTTAGCAAGAATGCACTCTCAGGCACCATTCCTGATGTTATCTCCAACGTTGTCAATCTTCAGTTTCTTGATTTATCACAGAATTCCCTGTCAGGTCCCATGCCTGATAACATGTTCGTAAATTCTTCTTCTTTGAGGTATCTTTCTCTAGCTAAAAACCAACTGGAAGGGCCTGTCCCGAGAAGTCTGTGGAAATGTGTAACTTTAAATCATGTGAACCTGTCGAGTAATCACCTCTCCGGTAGCCCTGATTTTTCGGGTGGAATTTTCGCCCTGTCGAGGCTTCGAACATTGGATCTTTCTGACAACGTGCTGTCGGGTTCGATACAGGATGGTATTGCTGTCTTGCACAACTTGAAAGAATTGGTTTTACATGGGAATCAGTTCTCAGGATCCTTACCAGAAGATATTGGACTGTGTCCGCACTTGACTGTTGTAGACTTGAGCAGTAATTTGTTGACTGGTACAATTCCGGTGTCTTTGCAGAAGTTGAATACACTCAAGTTCTTGAGTTTATCCAACAATTTCTTAACAGGGGATTTCCCTCAATGGGATGGCCAAATGTACGCGTTGGAGCACGTAGATTTGTCGAACAACGGCCTGACCGGATATCTTCCTGCATCCATGGGAGAAATGAAATCGTTAATGTATCTGAGTTTATCCAATAACAGGATGAGTGGAGTCATCCCCAGCTCTCTGGCTGATTCTTCCAGCTTATCTGTTATCAAGCTGAGAGGAAACGGATTCAATGGCAGCATACCAGAGAGTCTGTTTGATACGAGATTGGATGAATTGGATCTGTCGAGAAACATGCTGATGGGGTCGATTCCCCCTACCTCTGGAAAGCTTTTTGAGACCCTCAGGATACTGGATTTATCAGCCAACAATCTTGAGGGACGTATCCCTGCCGAGATGGGGCTATTGAGCAAGTTGAGATACTTAAATCTGTCATGGAACCAACTCGAATCGAGTATACCGCTGGAGTTGGGATACTTTCAGAATCTCACAGTGCTGGATCTCCGAAACAGTGGTTTGATCGGCGCGATTCCGGGAGATATATGCGACTCTGGCACATTGACCATTCTTCAGCTGGATGGGAACTCATTGACAGGTCCTATTCCAGAGGAAATAGGCAACTGCCCATCTCTCTATTTGCTGTGAGTTTTGCTTCTACTTTTGACAAAAACAAATACTGCATCTGTTGTTGTTCATTCTGTAGTTGTGAAACTTGAATGGCATATTTTCAATGCAGGAGCTTATCGCACAACAATCTGAGTGGCCCTATACCTGAATCAATGTCAATGTTGAGCAAGCTCAAGATTCTTAAGCTGGAAGTGAACCAGTTGAGTGGGGAGATCCCTCAACACCTCGCACGACTGGAAAATCTTCTTGTCGCTAACGTTTCACACAATAGGCTGGTTGGCCGGTTACCCCCGGGAGGCATTTTCCAGACTTTAGATGCCAGCGCAATTGATGGAAATTTTGGCATTTGTTCTCCATTAATCAAGGGACCCTGCGAGTTGAACGTGCCAAAGCCTTTGGTTCTTGATCCAAATGCCTATGGTGACGACATGGAAGGGGGAAACAAACACCCGGACAGTTCCAGGAGGTTGAGGCATCGCAGCTTCTTCAGTGTTTCAGCCATTGTTGCCATATCAGCTGCAGCTGCGATTGCTGTTGGAGTGGTGGTGATAACCTTGCTCAACGCAACAGCTAGAAGAAGACTGTCTTTCGTAGACAATGCCCTCGAGAGTATGTGCTCAAGCTCCACAAAATCAGCGAGTCTTGCTGCGGGGAAACTCATTCTTTTTGACTCAAAATCTTGCCTGGATTCACTCGGAGCCAGTCTTGACTCTGTGCTTAACAAGTCCGCTGAAATTGGGGAAGGAGTCTTTGGGACTGTGTACAAGGTTTCATTGGGAGGACAGCAGAGAATGCTGGCCATCAAGAAGTTAATAACAGCCCACACTCTTCAGTACCAAGAAGAATTCGACCGTGAGGCCCGAATTCTTGGCAAAGCAAGGCACTTAAATTTGAATCCTCTGAGAGGATACTACTGGACTCCTCAGCTTCAGCTCTTAGTATCAGATTATGCAGCAGGAGGAAGCTTACAAGTGAAACTACACGAGCCATCGCCTTCTTCGCCTGCACTTACTTGGCCTGACAGGCTCCAGATTGTAATAGGAACAGCAAAGGGTCTTGCTCACTTACACCACTCTTTCCAGCCACCAATAATTCACTACAACTTGAAGCCGAGCAACATTCTCCTGGATGAGAATCTGAACCCAAAGATATCTGATTTCGGGCTGGCCAGGCTTCTAACGAAGCTCGATAAGCACGTTGCCATCAATAGATTCCAGAACGCCCCTGGCTACGTTGCTCCTGAGCTTGCCTGCCAGAGCCCCAGGGTAAACGAGAAATGCGACGTTTATGGGTTCGGTGTCTTGATCCTCGAACTGGTGACAGGTAAACGGCCTGTAGAGTACAGAGAGGACAATGTGGTGATACTAAGTGATCATGTGAGAGTTCTGCTTGAACAAGGAAATGTGTTGGATTGTGTGGATAAGAGAATGGGACCATACCTCGAAGAAGAAGTGCTGCCGGTCCTCAAACTTGCACTCGTGTGCACTTCTCAAATACCTTCAAGCAGACCTTCCATGGCTGAAGTGGTGCAAATACTGCAAGTCATCAAGACACCAGTTCCAAACAGAATGGGAGCTTTCTGAGTGAACAAGTGCTCCATAGGCCATCACTCCTCCCTCTCTGTGTTTTGCTGGTTATCCTCAACTCACATCTTGCATGTGATGTGAAGTTCCTCTAAAGCTTTCTTGTAATAAAATTATCTAATATTGCAGTTTTCCTTGATTGATCACAAGAGATTCTTTATGTATCCAAATGAAGTTTTAACACATATTATAGTCTCCATCACCTGTGGATCTAGGTAGGGGTCAAGGCGACCCTGGCAGCCCCTGGGCCGTCCCCTTGAGCCCCAGGCTCCTTTTATGCAAAAAAACAAAAAATCCATTTGGCCCCTTAAATTTTGTTAGGCCCCTATAATGTTGGATTGTATCCGCCCTTGGTCTCCATGTTTACATTTCAAATCAAAATCATTCCCATTGCATCCGTAGCTAAATAGCTCATGTATTGACCTTGCTACGTTGACAAGCATACGAGGACTAATAGCAAGCCGAAAGAACAAAAACTTGGCTACTACTAACGAAGAACCAATAAAGTAGTAATAACAAATTACATAAGTGATATCCGTAGCCAATAAAACTTTCACTTCAACCAAATTTCACATTAGACCTCGCCCCTCCCAATTCCCAAATTAGTGCCAATTCATTGGATAAAGCAATAATAAAATAACCACAACCGCAGCCATCTTCTAGCATTTCATTTAGTTTTCATGGAGGGCCTTCGCCAGATATAGTCTACTGAAGTTTGGTCCGGCCACTCTGCAAGCCAAGGAGAAAGAAGAAGAAGAAAAAATGTTACTCGGGGTATTAAAAGACGAGCACATTGGCTCAAATAAGTCAATAACCAAATCAAACCAAACCAAACATACCCAGTAAATCCGGCACTCAAGCCAAATAAGTCAATACATTCATGTAATGTGTAGGAACAACGAATGACCGGTATAGGGCCAGAGCAAAAAAGTGAGCATATCAGCTAGAGTTGCTTTCAGTTAATCAACTAAACAGTTTGCACATACGCATGGAAATGCAGATAGTGAAGTGATGGCATTAAACTGAAACCTTTTTTTTTTTTAAATAAAGGTTCTCTTATTAATAAAAGTTGAAAAAACTACATCCGATAAGCTCTATGGCTTGTTTTACAATCGGCGCCTTTTATGAAAGGTCTTCCCTGACAAGCAGCAAGATGAAAAGAAACTCTAATATGAGGGATGCCCCATTTTTCTAAGCGCAAAATGCCCTTCAGCTGTTGTGGCAACTCGGCCGTGCTCAAATCAGCAATGAAATTTCCTTCTCTGAACTGATGAGCAACCTTGAGTGTGATGCCCCTTCTCAACTCCTGAAACTCCTCCCATTCCATCCAAAGATTCCATGGGCTGCACCATCCCTTTATGATCCAATTTTGGAGGACCTGCGAGTCTGTTTCCAGTATCAAGTGCCTCCAACCAAACTACTGGCATATCCTCAATCCCTCCATGGAAGCCTTTAACTCCGCCTCGTTGTTAGTACCCATACCAAGGTGTACTGAGAAAGCTGCCTTGCAAGATCTTGCCTCATCTCTAATTATGCCGCCCCCTCCAGATTGCCCCGGATTGCCATAACAGCTGCCATCCGTATTCAGCTTCAGCCATCATTGCGGTGATTTTTGCCATGTCACAATCCTGTTATGAGCCTTCACCTTCCAGCTGATCCGTACATGGAGCTGAGCCATAATTCGTGCATCATTTATCTGCATAGAAAACTTCATGTCAGCTACTTCAGAGATAAGAGCTAACAACCTAGTTACCTCCCGCCAAACTTCTTTTGCAGGTTGGCACTTATCCTTGAACATTGCCTTGCACATGCGAAGCCAAATGAACCAAGTTAGTACAGCTGGTAAAATGAGGGAAATGAAAACTTCAAAAGATCTTCTCCCTGTTAAGGTCCGCCACTGCAATATCCGCTCCTTCCATGTTCTAGGGCGAGCAAAACCACTTCTGAAAAGGGCAACAGCCATCGACCATAGACAATCAGCAAATTGGCTAGAGGAAAAAATGTGCTCCATAGTCTTTTGCTCCCTGGATGTACAACAC
>JAOWBN010018336.1:0-10727 GCA_028565015.1 Pinguicula moranensis
CAAAAGTCTCATCATAATCAATGCCATAAGTCTGGCTGTAACCCTTTGCCACTAGTCGGGCCTTGTATCGCTCCACTACTTTCTCTGGGTTCTGCTTCACAGTAAACACTCACTTGCACCCAACAGTCCTCTTCTCAGATGGCAGTGATACAAGCTCCCAGGTTTCATTCTTTCATTCTTCACAAGGGCCTCACACTCTTCTATCATCGCAACTTTCCACTTTGAATCCTCCTTTGCAACCTTCCAACACTTAGGCTCAAAGACATTATCCAAAGAAGTAATAAATGCCCCGTGGCTGGGTGATATGTGAGAGTAAGATATATGATGAGCAATATCATGGGAAAATCCATACCGCTCAAGTGGTACCCCCGCATTGACACTGGTAGTTCGCCTTAACGGTAAGGGAGAAGGGGGTGAAAAGGAATAATGTCACTTGTGGGTGCTGAGTGATCTATAGTGGATGGTGCAGGTGTCTGCGGAGTCGGGGTCGACCAAGCATCGGGACATGGGATAAGTGCTCGCATCTCAGTATCATCTCCATCTCCTCTCATGTGATACTTGTAGTGCAGCTCCGGAGTATCAATATCACTCAAACTCATCTCCTCGCCACCATCTATGTCTCGAGTAGGAGGAGGGCAAGGAATTGTCTCTACAGTCACTGTATGTGGCTCACCTCTCATTCCACTCTTTCCCTCAAGCCATACACTCACACTATCCCCCTCTCTCCCATCCTGAGGTGAGCACCCGAATGGCGGGGCTTCCCCTCTGGTGAAATAAGGCTCAAACTCTCGAAATGTAACATCCAGACTCACAAACTATCGTCGCTCGATCGGACTCCAACAAACATAACCCTTTTGATCAATCAAGTATCCCACAGAGACATATTTAACTGCTCTTGGATCCAACTTACCGATGCCAAGTCGGTTATCCTTCACAAAGCATACACAACCAAATGTCCGCTGCTCCAACACATCTCCTCTAGTGCCAGTCAGTACCAGAAATGGAGATTTCCACTGCAGTACTCTGGAGGGTATTCGATTTATCAAATAAACTGCTGTCATAACTGTTCATCCCCATAAATGTTTTGGGACATTCATGGATATCATCATACTTCTCGTAACCTCAAGGAGGTGGCAATTTTTTCTCTCTGCAACCCCATTTTGTTGTGGTGTGGAGGGACATGTAGTCTGATGCCTAATAACATGTGATGACAGATAATGTGCAAATTATTGATTCGTATATTCTGTACCATTGTCAAACCTCAGAACCTTCACAACTGCACCAAACTGAGTCTGAATCTCCCTGTGAAAATCTTTAAAGTAGGCAAGAATCTCACTCTTATTTTTCATCAAGTGTAACCAAGTAACTCGGGAGCAACAATCAATAAAGGTCACAAAATAACGAAATCTATTAACTGTCGAAATGGGGCAAGGCCCCCAAAAATCAAAATGTAACAAATCAAATAACTATGAAAGCCTACGACCAGAGCTAATATAAGAGCTTCTGATATGTTTACCAAACTCACAAGCATCACATACTAACATCTCCTTATTAATCTTCGCTGATGAAATAGGATACAAACGACTCATAAGGAAAAACGAAGGGTGACCTAAGCGTCTATAGTTAAGAAACAGATCTTCCACGATCCTCTTCTCCCTCTCAGATTGCTCTGTCATCAATGAAATTGCAGAATCCATGCCCTTTCTATCCAAATACCACAATCCATCACGCCATCTCCCAGTTCCAAGAACCTGGTCGGACCCTTCTCCTCGAAGATCACCTATAGAATACCGAAAACAACACGACAATTTAGGTTAAGAATAATGGAACTGATGGAGAGAAGGTTTACTGGAAAGGAAGGGGCATTCAAAACTTTGGATAGTGTCAGTGCATTGCACTGTACCCTTTTCAACCACTGGCCGATCAGTGCCATCAGCAGTGTTAACACTAGACAGGACTTCTAGGGGAGTATAAGTGTTGAACTTCCTAGAAGATCATGTCACGTGTATGGATGCTCCAGAGTCATAAATTCAATCTGAGACAGCAATGGGAAAGGATGCAAGTGCAAGGGAATCAGACGTACCTCGCACAGCTGAGTGTAGAGCAACGTGAACAACATTACCAGATGCATCTGGTAGGGTGGGTGGAAAGTCTCCTGCTCCTTCGATCTCATCATCCTCAGTATCCACAGTCATGTGGGTACGATAGCCCCCACGTCCTCCACCTCTAGCTCCACCTCTACGACCTCCTCTACCACGATCGCCTCTACCACGTCCCCTGCATCCAACGTCTCGATCTCTCCTCGGATGGGACAAGCCTCCATCAAGTGTCCAGGTTCACCACACTGATAACAACTGCGAGTCTCAGTCAGTGGACGACCAACAGTGACTAAAGCTTTAGCATCCGATCCTACGATGGGCTCAGTCTCGTGTAGCTGAAGTCGGGTCTCCTCCTGTAACATCGCAGCAATGGCCTCACTCAGGTCCACATCTTTCAAAAATTTCATCATTTTTTCTTCTTCCCGAACCTTCCGACTGGGGCAATCAGTAGAACAGCCTGCTAGGGGCTTAAAGTGCTCCAAAGATGCACATGATTTTAGCAGACAAATAGTGTACTCCTGCATAGGTCTGCCCCTCTGTGTCTCAGCATCTATCTGTAATCGGATTTGAAACTTTCTCAACTGATTCTCCGTGCCAGAATAATATTCCTTCAGTCGTATCCACATGTCCTTCACAACCTTGAGATTCTCTACTGAAGAGGAGATCTCAAGGGTCATCGAATTCAGTAACCACACACATAAAGTAGTCTGTGTGGCCTTCCACTTAGAAGTGTTCGCAACATCACTGCACTCTTTCTCTTCCAGAAAACCACGTAATTCTTTACTTTTTAGCTCTCAACCCGTATTGCCCAGTTATAGTAGGTCGCCTAACCATCAAGTTTCAAGTCGATAGATGGAAGATCAAGTTTAGATGGCCCCACAGAAGAAAATGTACCCATACCCTGAACTAAACTAATCAAAGCCTTTAGGGTCTCAAGGTTGAGCGCACTCAATGCTTCCAACCCTGCTTTCTCACTGGTATTTCCTTCTGTCATCGCCAAGCAACTCCAATCACAACCTCAATCAATAAGCCAAAACTGCAAACTCCAATCTTCCACACACCACACTACCTGCACCTCTGAAGATCAGAGTGGGGCATCAAACACATGTTATCAACTCCATCGACAAAGCACAAGTCACAAACACCACAAAATTGCACAAACACCACAAATTCACAACTCATATAAACAAACCAAGAGCACCAATGCATAGAGGGAAGCAAACCCAACAATCTGTGTTTGGGAAAGCGGTGCGCTGTGGCGGTGAATAGTAACTGGCGTGAACAGTAACCGAACTGAATAGTACCAACGTGAACACTATCGGAGTGAATAGTAACCAACATGAATAGTAGCCAGCATGAACAGTACCAATGTGAATAGTAATCGGCATGAACAATACCGACGTGAACAGTGATCAGTGTGAATAGTAATCGGCGGTGAACAGTAACCGGTGGTTTAGGAACCTGCTCTGATACCATATAGAAAATAATATGGAAATTCGTACTTTATTAAGAATAACCCCTTTGGGTATATATAGTATTACAACTCAAACCTTAACTGACTCTATAATTATAATTCCTATAGAACTCTATTTAATCATAACTATTTAATATCAAATACCAACATGTTTTAATGGGGGAAAGCAGATTTGATAGATTCATGATAAGTGAAGAATGGATGAATAAATTGCCCTGATACTAATTAATGAAGACAAAAACTAGGGAGTTAAATCATTTAAATTCTATGACATCTGGGTTACAAGCAACCAACTCAAGCCCTAGTAGAAAAAGAATGGAATTTTGTACAAGATAGGGATTGGAAAGCCAACTTGAAGGCCAAACTGAAACATCTAAAGAGAAAGATCTAAGACCGGAGCAAGCCAGTATATGGTGAAACAGACAATACATAAACTTACTGAACAAGTAAGAGCCTATGACAAGTTGCTTAGCTCCCAAAGTTTGACAGATAGTGAGAATGCTAAGAAAGCTAAGAAATGGAGCCAACTCTAAAACCTGCAAAAACAAAAGATGCAATGATATATCAGTAGTCTAGATCCAAGTGGATCAAGGAGGGGGACATAAACTCGAAATAATTTCATGCTAGACTCAAAGGAAATAAAAGATTAAACTCAATTCAAGGATATGTGGAAACAGGAAGAAAAGTGGATTGACATAGTTTTCGAAGTTAAAGAAGGGTTCAAAAATCATTCCCTGAAACACATTAAGAGACAACCATGCAAATGGATTTGAGTTGGATAGAAGATTAACGGATGCTCAAAATGAGATGCTAACAACTTTGAATGAAGAAGTGACGCCGGGTAGAATAGTGATTATCCAGCTGGCTAGTCAATTCAGATGAATTGCAAGGAAGAACAACAGATTTGCTCAAAAACCAAAGAAATATTCTCTATGGTTCAGCTTTTATTCAATATCAATAAACTCCAATAAAACTAAGTCAACAAACCAGAATTTATAGCCGAAAAATCATGAACAGTCAAAACCTGCCAACAATAGCAAATCCCAAAAATCACTCCTAATTAAATTTTAAATCAAAACAAGCAATCTGCCAGAAATTAGGCCCAAATCGGGATTAATTGACCTTCCTAATTGACAGATTGATTTATTACCAAAAATAACAAAACTTAACTAAAAGTAATAATTTGAAAGGGAAGGTAGCAGAATTTGAAAGGGAAGGTAGCAAAATTTGAAGACAACTTATTCAAAGAAAACGTGCACACTAAAATGATGTTTCCGAATTGAGGTCTTTTGCACGATTCTGATAACCGTAGCTAAAGATATGCTCAAATTACTAAAATCAACCAAAATTAGAAATATGCCTCCATTATTTCCTAATTTTGCAGATTCTCCTGCATCAAGAAGCGATCAGGGAAATAGTATGGAAATGCCACAATAGCAAAGCTCCTGGTCCTGATGGCTTTAATTTTCAATTTATACTTGAAATTTGGCTTATTCTCAAGAAGGATTTCATTGGATACATAGAATAATTCCACCAAACTGCAAAACTGCCCAAGGGTTTTTGTTGCTATTTCATTTCCTTGCAGTCTAAAGTGGATAACCCTACAAAACAAATGAACTACATGCCATTTTCTTAATAGGTAGTGCCCTACAAGATATTAGCAAAACTATCAGCAATCAGCAAGGTGGTGGACTCTCTCATCTCAGAGAACCAATATGGATTTATAAAAGGAATGTACATAGAAGAGGCTTCCGTCTGTGCAAAGGAAGTGATAGATATGACCCAAATGCAGTCTTTAGGGATAAGTTGGGGATCACATCTATCAGTGACAAGTTGAGGGAGTGGAGATTGCGATGGTTTGGACATGTACGTAGAAGACATGTCGACGAGCCCATTAGGCAAGTTGAAGGGCTTCATGTTGAGGGAAGGCAGGGAAGAGGGAGACCTAGGCGGACGTAGGGGGAGCAAATTCGAATAGAATTAGCAAAATTGAATCTCTCTGAGAACATGAACTCTTATAGGATAAGTTGGAGACGTCAGATTACGATTAGAGATATATAAGACTATACGTGTCGACTTGATCTTGAGCGAGTTAGGGTAGTTAGGATAGACTAGAGAGTCGGTTGTGAATACATCTATTTGTTTAATTTTATTTATTTATTACTATTATTACCTATATTTTTAATGGAATTCCATTACCATTTTCTCTATATGGTGAGTCCATAGCCTCGTTATAAGAGGTGGGCTCTTTTATTTTCAAAGGAGCGAAGAAGAATACGTTTTCATTGATCTAAAAATTTCATCAATGAATTCTTCCGCGTTAACTCACCTGGGTAACATGATCTTCTAATTGTCTGGTTGGGGGTATGCTCTAACTAGTACTTGGCTCGTGGGTCTGACGGTGTGTGAAGGGCCAAGATTTTAACCCTCTAGTTCATGGGACTTGTAGTCACATCATCATGGCAAAGATTTTAAGAACTGATCTCGTTTCTAAGCATGAAAGGCTGAGGACTTACTCTCCTTTTCATGTTGACCATTATTTTGAGAATCAATATTGTTGGGCATGAAATTTGGAGGACTTGTTCCCCTTTCATGTTGATCCTCGTTTGCCAAGTTCCCACATTGAATAAGTGGAATTACACTATTCTGGATGGACTGGTGAAACATACTCACATCCACACAAAGAGATAGTGGTGGTTTACGTTGCAACTCATACAACTAGCCGTCCTGTTTAATTTCACTGTTAGTTGGGAACTGATTCTCTAGAAATTTGACATTGCAACTATCGATTTCAGTCATACCTCCATTCGGGTGTTCACCGAACATTAGATATCCTTTCAAATGTTCGGGGTATCGAATAAACACCCTATTGGTTACTCTTGGACTAAGTTTGTCATGTTGATTAGTTTGATTGAACACATAGCCTATCGAACCCCATGGTCGCATATGATCTAAGATTGACTTCTTTCCATTTCATAACTCATATAGAGTGGTGGACACACTCTTGCTTGATACTATATTGAGGATGTATGTTGCTGTGAGAAACGTGTCTCTCCAAAAGTTAATGGATAGGTTGGTTTGTACCATTATAGATCTAACAATGTCAAGCAAGGTTTGATTCCTACGTTCTGCAATGTCATTTTGCTACGGGGTATAAGGAATGGTAAGTTATCTTACTATTCCCTTTTCACCACAATACACTTTGAACGTATTAAGAAGGTATTTGCACCCGCATTCAATCCAAAAAATATAACGTTTCACCACAATACATCAAGTGCTTCGTGGCGATGAGACAACAGGTACACATGTTCGAAACGCGAGTAGTTATCTATGAAGATGATGAAATAAAAAGCCTCATGGCGTGCACTCGTGCTCATGGGTCCGCAAATGTCGGAATGGATTAAATCAAAAGGATTTGAGGCTCGAGAAACCTTAACGAAAGACTTATTGCTGGCTTTGTCCGCTAGGCAAGGTTCACACACAGACAACTTAGCATTAGTAATTGGGTTTAAAAGACTGCACTTAGCGAGTCTGTTTAGCCTATGTTGACCAATATGGCCAAATCTAACGCGCCATTTGACAGATTCAGAAGAGTTGGTGTTGGAAGCTAAAGCAATGGACAATTTAACAGAATTGTTATAAATATAATCCAAATCACGAATGCAAAAACCTTGTTTATATGAGTTGTGACCAAACACATCGTTACCGTACTCAATGTTTAATCGTCTAGGACAAAAACTAAACGATAAACCCAAATGTATTAAAGCAACAATAGAAATAACAGTGAACTCCTGACACATAAATTGTGTCATATAACAGCAATGTATTCTCGCTACGAAGCTAGAGCTTGTAGGTGTCAATACCGATGACATCCTCTCCATTGTCGTTCTCTATGGTTACACTTAGTGTTTCGGCGTCACAGCGATGAAACTCAACAAATCTAGCACGGTCATTTTCTACGTGTTGGCTCTCTCCTGAATCCGCAATCCACTTAGAAAATGAATTAGCAATTAATGCACGAGAGCAAGCACATAACTTGGGTTTATTGAGAGTGAAAGGTACCTTTCTAAGCTCATAACAGTCCCGAGAGAAGAGACTTTTCTTTCCACAGTAATAACACTTCACACGTGTCATATTTCTTGGGGCCATTTTCCTTGGGTTGTTTAGCGATCTTCTTTCTTTAGGGGGGAGGGGGGGCTGAGTTTTTTTACTGGCTTGCCAAACCTTTTGTTCCTCTTAGGGTTTCCCCCGTTAGTTTCAAAAACTTTGGCAGAGAAAGCAGAAGTCTGTATGGTTTCATCCTCAAACTCAAGGTGCTTAGATATATTAGTAAATGTTTTGATGTTCACACCATGAAACACCTGAGTTTTGAAGGTGGTTCACCATTTGTCCTCCCATTCATCAGGTAGTGAACGAATCATATTGTTCACATGTTTGAACTTAGAAATTTTGATCTCACCAACTTTTAGATTGCGCAACATTGAACTCATAATACGGAGGTGTTCCAATATGGATAGACTCGAATGGATTTTGTACTAAAGTCAATTCTACTGCAAGGTACGAAGCCTTGTAGCTGAAGTGTGACTGTATTGTTCTTTGAGTTTGTCCCAAATGACCTTAGCCGTGGGCATCACATCGTACGTGTCAATAAGATTGTCTTGCATGCAATACAATATAGCATAGTGGGCACTACGATCCTTCTTGGCCCTTGCTGCATAGGTTGTTTCATTTTTTGCGGGTTCCTCCATGGTGTGCTCAAGGACATCTTTAGTCAGGAGATACTGAATCTTCCTAGACTAGATGTTGTAGTTTAATCCAGTGAACTTAGCACTGGATGAGAGCTCGTCTATCATGCTTGGAGGTGTCATATGTACAAGTATATTTTGAGAATGACATTAAGCACAATTTTTAAAATTAGATTTTCGGTAATGAATTTTGATTATGTATTACGTTTGAAAATTTTACTAATCTCATAAGAATCACATCTATATAACTAGAATTTTTTGGGAAAATCTAACTTTTACGTGTTGAAACAAATTCAAGCAAAAACACATAATAGCATATACAACCAAACAAATTGGCACATCTAATTGTTAATTGTAACAATTCGGTATTTTTTGCTATAGAACATTTTTTAAATTTGTTTTAGCCAAATGAATTAATACAAATAAATTGTTAACGTATAACAATTCGGTGTTTAAAATTTTTTTTGATCGATCAAAAGAATCTGAAATTGGTCATATTGGATCCTTAACCGATTCAGTAAGCATTCAGGTAGCTGGTGCGGACACTAAGTCCCAAATCATAGACCAACCTCTTAGATAGTGCTACCACTCCTCGTGAAAAAACCCAGATTTTTGGTGGAGTCACAATGGTCCCACTTAAAAACTAGCCTAGACAGCCCCTCACGAGCACGATTAATGCGGATTTCTTTTGACATTCAAATTTGATGGTAATATGATTTGATTACCATAAAATAAATTATTACACATAGTTAATGATTATTTGTTATATTTTTTTATTATATGTTTATTTAGAAACTAATTCTAAAAAACAAATAACACATAATCATGCTTATTTTTGTAACACATAATCAATCATAAATGCCCGGAATTAAAGAATGTATCTTTAAATTAAATCATAATGCTAAGAATTTAATTGCACTTAGCAAATAAATTTTTTTAATCATGCATACTAGAATTTAAATTCTTTTTAACACATAAATTGAAAATTGGGCTTTTCTAAAATATTTTAACAAAAAATTAGCCCATATATATTTTTTATTCAATTGGCCCATAAAACGAAGTCTAGCCCAACTTTTATAAAATAAAATGCGGCCCAACCAAGTTTTTTGATAAATTAATGAATAAATTAAAAAAATATAAAATATAATAAGAAAAATTAGCGGTGGGTTTCGATGAATTCGTCGAAACCGTTGGACGAAGTCTTCGACTTTGTCCGCCATTGCATACCCATTTCCCGTGAATCGTGTGATTCTTCCCCGTTTTCTTCGGATCCATTCCGAAAATCTCGTCCCATCACCAATCCACGTTCGAATCTCACTTCGTTGTTGCTGTCGCCATGAGAAAATGCCCAAATAACGAAAAAAAATGTTCAGTCACAGTCACCTCCTTTTCTCTCTCCAAAAACGAGATCTTCATTTGATTCACGCCGTTATATGTTTAGATCTGCATGAAAAGCATAAAACATAACTGCAAATCGACCATTTTTTGCCTCGGTTTGGCAGCATGTGATAGGCACGTGCCACACCCCGAGGATGAAAATAGTGAGTTTTCGTCGGCCAGATCCGTAGATCAGTGGCTTAGGAGGTTGGCCGATGTGTCCATGCATGTTTTTCGTGCAACAATCGGCGGTGCGTGATGTACACGTGCCGCCTGGAGAACAAATCTAGTAGAATGCACAGAAACAATGACAGCGGTTACATGCGCGATTTTGCGCCCTGAAAATGTCACGCGTGACGCACACATGCTATTGATCTATGGTGGCGCATGACATACAGGCGTCGTCATCTGCAGTGGCTCGTGATGACACGCGCCATCACTTTCGGTTGCGGAATGGCGGTCGGGGCGCAAATCCGGTGATTTTGATTGCGAAAATTGAAAAAAAAATGATTTTATACCGAAATATCATAAATGAGAATTGGATTAGTAACGAATTAAAAAGAATAATCAAACGAGTTGAGTTATTAACGAATAAAAGAAGAACTAATTTAATCAGATCCAGAAGTATTTCTAATACCACTTTAGATCTTAATCCAAATCTGTTAGAACGAATCTAACGAATAAACTAAATACGACAACAGATTCGTACCTTATATATGTGGAAGCGTGTTTTAGAACAGTAATCTTCCGAATTGATTGAATCACATTCTCGATGAGAGGCTACTAGAGTCTCTTTGGAATCCCCGAATCAAGTCTTTTCCTTTCAGATGGTAAGGAAACAACCGAGAGAGAAAACGTGTATGAATATAATTCTACTTCTCAACACATGAGACAATGAGTTTATGAACACTATTTTCTGATAAGACACTTAACCTTTCATAGATAAAATTGTTTTCACGCGTAGGCGTATTACGTGAGATATGCGATTAGGATACAGAAATATGTTTCTTAATCTCACGGGATGTGGGTGGG
>JAOWBN010018347.1:0-10726 GCA_028565015.1 Pinguicula moranensis
CCACAGAGATTAAAATAAGGGAAGTTAGACAAACAATTTCAAAAGTTTCTTGAAGTATTTAAGAAGATGCATATTAAAATTCCTTTTGTAGAAGCACTTTGATTTTTTATCAAATCCTGGTGGCTCAAGTGGTGAGCAACTAAACCTCACAACTATGTGGTCCAGGGATCGATACCCGCCGGGGTCACAAAACGAAAACGGCCTCTTTGTATAATTACAAGGGTAAGGATGCGTACATCAGGCCCCCCAAACCCCAACTTAGTTGGGAATATATTGGGTAAAGTTGTTGTTTTTTGCAGAAGCACTAGAGCAAATGCCTTGTTATGTGAAGTTCATGAAGGACATCTTGTCCAACAAAAGAAACTTTGAAGATTACGAAACTGTAGCTCTGACTGAGGAATGCAGTGCAATCCTCCGAAAAAAGCTGCCACCATTGGAAATTTCTACATTTACAAAAGCATTGTGTGACTTAGGTGCAAGCATTAATCTCATGCCTTTATCAATTTTTCAGAAGCTTGGATTGAGGGAAGCTCAGCCTACAACTATTTCTCTACATTTGGCAGAAAGATCTATTAAGAAGCCCCGAGGGATAATTGAATATGTCTTGGTTAAAGTGGATAAATTCATTTTTCTAGATGATATTATTTTGGACATGGAGGAAGATCGTGACATACCAATTATTTTGGGGAGGCCGCTTCTAGCTATAGGAGGTGCACTGATTGATGTTCAAGGGGAAGAGCTTGTACTCAGAGTCCAAGGGGAAGAGGTCAAGTTCAATGTATTTCAAGCATTAAGACATCCAGATCACCAAGAAGACTGCCTAAGCATGGATTCAACAGATAAACTACCTCTAGCAGACTATAGATATCAAAGGGGTGACCTAGAGAATTGTTTGGTAAGCACTGACCCTGTCATCTTGGTGGAACCAGGATTCAAAGAATACGCTAATTGGCTCGAATCTAATGGAACTTACAACAATGCTCATTTTGAAGAGTTGTGTGATAGACCTAATCCCCAAGTTAGCTCTATTGAACAACCACCCACTCTGGAACTCAAACCATTACCCACACATCTTAAGTATGCATTTTTAGGTAATGACAGTACCCTGCTTGTGATTATTTCTAGCAATATTTCTAATAAAGAAGAGAGCAGCTTGTTGCGCGTGGTCAGGGATCATAAGTGTGCTATAGGATGGACTTTAGTAGAGATAAAGAGAATCAACCCGTCTGTATGAATGCATAGAACACCTTTAGGAGGGAAGCAAACCAATGGTAGCTGCTCAACGCCGTTTAAATCCTATTATGAAGGAAGTGGTAAAGAAAGAAATTCTGAAGTGGTTAGATGTTGGGGCCGTGTATCCCATCTTAGATAGTAGCTGAATCAACCCAGTACAATGTGTTCCCAAAAAGGGGGGAATGACAGTTGAAGCAAATGAACACAATGAACTCATTCCTAATAGAACAGTAACGGGATGGAGGATCGGCATAGACTACAAAGCACTTAATAAAGCCATGAGAAAGTATCATTACCATTACCCTTTATTGATCATAGACCTAGGAGCTAAGAAACATCCGAAGTAGTAAGATGGCAAGGCGGTGAGAATCAAATTAATGAGCACAGTCTTCCTTCCTAGAGATAAGCTTGTGTTTTCCCAGGATATCAGCTTCCTATGGAATTTATCTATTACTGGCTTCCACGTTTCTGCTTTTCTTGCATTTGAGCCAACTGGTAACCCGAGATAATAGAAAGGGATGCTTCCAGTCTGACAGTTGAGGAATATGGCATATCTTTCAGGATTTGTGAGTCAACATTGATCCCCATAAGCCTACTCTTTGCAAAGTTAATTTTCATATCTGATATAACTCAAAATTGTGTAATATAGCTTTGATGATCCTGATATTGTCCCATGTGGTATGTCCAAATAGGATAGTATCATCAGCAAATTGTAGATGATAAAGTTTCACTTCTTCTTTTCCTAAACTGGATTATATAGTTGCATTTCTTCTACTTTCTGAATCATTCTGGGGAGTCCTTCCACTGCCATGAGGAATAAGAATGGCGATAGGGGATTACCCTGTCTCAATCCTTTGTGGGGCTTCCATTCACTAGGATGGAGTTTGAAGCTAATTGTAAACATTCTTTAATCCATCATTTCCAACAAGTAGGAAGTTCCATTTTGACTATTACATCTTGTAAATACTCTCAGCTCACAATATCAAAGGCCCTTTCAAAATTTATTTTAAACACTAGAGCTGGTGTGCCTCTCCTTTGTAAGTCATCCATTGTCTAATTTGCAGTTAGCACCCCTTCTAATATTTGTCTTTTTCCAATAAAAGCCATCTGATTTTGTGAGAATATGCTATACATTTCCTTACTCAGTCTGATGGCTAACACCTTAACTATGATCTTATATGCAATTCCAATCAAGTTTATGGGTTTGTAGTTTGTTATCAGTTGGGGATTCTTAATCTTTGGCAGTAGGGTAATGTGCGCAGCATTGCCTCAATGTGGTATTTTGCAGTTCCTATAAAACTCTTGCATCATCTGGTATATGTCTTGCTTTAGTAGTGGTAGAAAATGCTTTATGAATGCAAACTTCAGACCATCTGGCCCCGGTCTCTTACTGCTTCCACAAGAGTTGATAGCTTTCATAATCTTCTCCCCCGTGAAAGGGGCTGCTAACTGTTGCTTTGCTTCCTGTGAAATAGATTTCATCTGTATACTTCCTAACTTAGGTATGTTGTAGTTCACCTCAGAGAATCTGTTGTGCAAGTGTGCTTTAAAGCACTCTTTGACACTATCTACTTCATCAAGCCAAGCATCATTGTGCCATATCCTCTGAATCTGATTCCTTATGACGTTCTACTTTACACACTTGTGGAAAAATGATGTATTTGCATTAGCCCTGGGCAGCGGTGCGGGCGGTGCCGAAACAGCCCGTACCGCGTCCCGCCCAAGAAAGTTGCGGTTCAAAAAATCTATATCGTGAACCGCCCGTGAAGAGTTGTTACCGCATCGCACCGCACCGTGAAATATTGGCGGGGCAGGGCGGGTGTTACCCGCATAATAAAAAAGTGTTACTCGCGTCCCGCTCGCTAACAAATGCGGGCACAAAAATAGCACCCGCGTACGCCCGCTACCCGTGCAGGCGCCGGCCTGGCGGGAGCGGGCACGGGCAGAGCGAAATTTACCGCAACCGCTGCCCATGGTTTATTTGCATCACCTTGTTTGATCCATTTGATTCTGGATTTTTGGAACTAGATAGTCTCCCTTCGCTGTTTCAGTTCATTGAGCCTTTGTCCTCATTGGGGCAACTTGCTGTGGATCATCCATCCAACTCTCACTTTCTGCTGCCAGTTCCATTATTTTCAGCTTCTCTGCGAGTTCTATCTTTTGTGTATTGAAGTTACTTATCTCTGACTTATTTCACTTCCTGATTTCATATTTAAATTTCTTTATCTTTTCCTTCAATATGTAAACTGCATATCCGAACACTTCCGTTTCCCTCCAAGTTGTGTGTAGCATGTTGTTGTATTCGGGTAGAGCTAACCAACTGTCCCACACTCTTAATGGTTTCGGGCCCAAGTCCTTTATCTCTGTTCATAGCTTTACTGGACAGTGAATCCTCTCTATCAAGTCCAGTTTGTATTTAATTTTGATCTCCTAGCCACTGGTCATTTACCAAGAATCTATCTAATTGGCTCATTATTGTTAGGGAGTTCACATACCAAGTATATATGTGCTTTTTGTTATTTGCAGGTATTGCAACTGCATTGTATCCACAAACTCTCTTAAGAACCTTATTTCTCTCTCATTTTGAGCTCTTGTTGTTCCTTTCCTTTTAGATTTATCTAACACAGCATTGAAGTCACCCATTATACACCATTTTTCTCTTTCCCTCCCATTGTGCCATTGAACTATCTGATCCCATTACCTTTTCTTTGCTGATAAGTTTGCAGAACCATATACATTTATCATGTGGGATAGAACTGTTTCCCCATCCCAGTATCCAGATATCCATAATATGTTTTCATCATCCATCAGACATGTCATGTAAATTTTTCTGGGTTCCATATACATAGTAGACCTCTTGATAAACCATATGATGCTTTGTACACCCAGTCAAATTTATCATCTTTCCAGATTCGTGCACACAGTTTCTTTGTGATTGTCTCCTTTTTCGTTTCCTGAATACTCAGAAAGCCCACTTTGTTTTTCCTTACTAACTTTTTGATCCCCTTCCTTCTCTCCTTTCCCCCCATTCCTCTGACATTATATGTAATCAACTGCATTGTTCTACTATTTTATTTTCCTTGCCCTGGCACCCTTTCCTTATCTAGTCAGCTTCCATGTTCTGAGCTATTTTCAGTAGTTCCTCTGTGCTTTGGTCTTCATTTTGCATATGTTGTAATGCCAAATGCTTTTCCAGCCTGAAGTATCTTTTCTATTTCCAATTTGATGTTCCTAGAGTTTGAAGTCATGATGCAACTGTCTAAAATCAAGGTTGATGGTTTTTGGATGTTCTATGCTCCTTTTGGCTTAGATTTGCTCACTTATACACTGCTTGTCAACATATCGCTCCACTCTCTATGATTTGCTTATTGGGACTGTGTTGCATAGTCTTCTATCTTACTTTATTACTGTCTTTCATTGTTTTTTGTGGTTTGCTGATTCTATCCAGGTTGATAGTTTTGTGAGTATGTGGTGGTTTGTTTTGTTGAGGCGCCTCTATCGGTTGCTGACTCATATTTTCTGCTATCACTCGGTGTTGTCTTCCCTTTTCTATTTCTTCATTCGATAGTCTCCCTAACAATATCAACAACTCCTGTGTAAATTTCTCTACAAATTCTATTTCTTCCGTCTCCTGTGGATATGTTTGTTGTGTCTGTATTGGATTTCTATTCCATCACTTTTCTGTTCAGTCTGACACTGTTCTAGGGACTTCTATTGTGGTTTCTTAATACCATGCCCCACTTCTTGATTCTATATTTTATCGTTGAGTGATGTTTCGAGTTGAGTTTCTTGTACGCTTTCCTCATTTCCTTCTATACTATTTTTGACTGATCTATTTTCTTCCTCATTCTAATCCACCTGATTACTTGGCCACCAAGCTATGCGGACTAGTAGCCAGAATTTCCCCAGACTACATACTGATGTTGTTTCAGTGTTTGCTCTAAGTAAACAGTCTTGTGGTGGCGCTTTATCTTCTTGTTTATTGGCTGAGCGACATTTTGAGTGAAGCGAGTCCACTTTTTTCCTTTTGTTCTCTTCTTCTAGTCATACTTCTTCTGAATCACTTGGATCCATTTTCTCATCGTATTCTGATTAGTGTCTAATTTAAGACCTACTTGCCAAATATTATCCTCAAACTTTTTATCTCTAACTTCCATGTATTCTCAGCCGTCTATATGAACTAATAATCTCTGGTTCAAATCCATGTGTTATACCCACTTGTATCAGGATTTGAGTTGTTGCTAAGTATTTCTTCTTTATTGTGGCTTCATCAACCTTAATCATTTTTCTTAGCGCCGCTCCAATTGCTTCAATGATGCTTCCTTTCCAGGCGTACCGTATATCTTTATCCGGATCAATCTTTCTGTTATTGGAGGTTGATCTGTCCACTCTATCAATTATGTAGTCCACTCGGCTATATTTCAACCACAAGGAGTCCTGTCTCACCGTTTTGAAAGATAGGTTCAATTCATTATTCAAGGTTGGGTTGGGTTGGGTATCCCTGAGTAGGTATTATCTTCTCACTCTTTCTGTTCGCATTACGGCATCATCTCTGTAAGAGATGTCTTTCACCCTTGTTTCATTACCAGTAACAATCTTGGCTTCCCTATTGTTATCCGCTTTAATCCTTGCATCTTCCTATCATTTCCCATATTTAGCCACATTGGCCCTAATTTTGTAGGTTCCAATCCAGATCCGATTTAGACTATCTTCTAATGACTTAGTGCAATCAACTCCAGTAAATGTCACAAAACCGAATTGTAATCCAGTATGAGAGAGCTTTTTTGCCACATAGAAATCACATACCTGTCCTTGCGCCTCAAAGCGGTTCCAAATGAGGGAAATTGGCGATATAGAACGTGGTAGAAGCGTATCTCTGTTCCGGGCGATTGTGCAGATTAATCGGTGCCTTTCATGCTCTTGCCATCTTACTACTACCTTCTAGTTCCCTAGCTATTGATCGGGTTAGGGGTGGTTGCCTACTTTGGTTATCTAGGGTTGCTACATATTTTTCCTATTCTAATCTCTTGACGGAGTTATCTCAACCTCCGAGAAGATGTGACATGAGGTTAAGAGATAGGGTATTGCCCCCGGTACGCGATTCGCATTTTTGGGGAGATGGTGAGGTTGGGGGGATGGGGGTGGCGATCTTCTATGAAACTTTCAAATTTCCTCGGTTTTTCATCTTTGCTAAAATGCGCCAAGAGGTTTTGGGGTGGGCCCACTACTCATTCATATTTCGTATCTAGGGGTTGAACATTCTCTGTCTTTCTACAGATTCATGCATTACATTACATGTACGGAAATATTCTTATTTCAAAGACGGAAGTGCTATAGCGCACGAATCGCCTCGCCCAATAGCAAAATGCCACGTCGCCCATCTTTCCCATCTTTTCACGCCAATTGAAAATGGAGCTTTTCACGTCGGAGCATCTCCTTCTTATTTCTCCTTCTCCTCCGTCTCGGATGTTTCGAGAGTACATTCTCTCCCCGCCGGCGCTGACACCGATTATCTCCATTCAAGCCACAAAATGAAACGATATTGATTGGCAAAACCCAGACAAAACACGAAGAATTTGAATTCCCAGACATAATCAACAAGTAATTTAACAATGGGAACCTTCGTTCCTTGGCAAAACGTGAAAAATTTCTCGAAATTCTCTCACGGAGTTAAAATTACTCGAACAAGACAAGAATCCCAGAAAAGAATGATAACAAGCCAATGAACCCATCAGATCTCATCGGCGATAAATCTTTCGAGAATTTTGACAGAAAACGGGAGACAGATCTGCGGCGGAATCCAGCTTTTTCACTTCTCTTCCTCGCCGTACGCCGTTCTCTTGGGCGAATATTGGTGGGTGTCGGCCGGCGGCGGAGGGGTGCTGCTCAAGCATGACTCAATCAACAGATTAAATGCGTCCCTTCACATGCAAAGAACAGATGCTCAACACTTTCAGGCGCTTTACCGCAAATTGTGCGTTCCAAATTTCCTGCAATATTTATCCCCCTTCTTGCAAGATTATCTAATGTGGGGATGCGTTGATGCAAGATTCACCATGCAAATGCCGATTCTGTCAGAGGCATGGTGCTCGTCAAAATCTCAAAAAGATGGGAGTTTTGATTGGATTGCATCACAAAACTCAATTTTTGTTCTTGGTAACCCGTCCTTATTGAGTAATGTTGATTTTGTTCTTTAGTCCACACATCGTCTATGCCTTCTGATAGATATATTTATGTTAGGCCAGCTTGTAATTGCATCAGTGACTCTGTTTCTTGAGTGTTGAGGGCTCGTTGCCAGGACCACATCCATGTAATGTTTCCACTCGCATCTGTATTACACTTTTGGTAGATCAGGCCGAACTTATTGTCCAACGGTCTTAGCGATAGCGGTAAGCCCTTCACCGCTTCCGCTAAGTTAACGGATTTGAAAATTTCATCCGCTTCCGCTAACCGCTATTTCACTTCAGCTACTTCCGCTAAGACAGCGATAGCGATGGCGGAATCTGCTAATTCTGCTAATAAATTAATGCTTAGCAACCTATGGATGATTTGTTTTTTTGACAGTTTATCAAATTCCCACAATTTTTTATAACATTTTCAGCAAATTAAACTTGTACATCCAATTAATCAAAGATATAAATTTCTTGCTAAAACAAGTAGTGGAAACACGAGTTATAAAAGAGTTAAAGCAGTGACTAATACACAAGAATATTAATAAGAGACTGTTGATAAGAAAATAACAGGTTTCTTGAAACAGCCACCTGTAACAGACAATAGTAAATTAATCAACATTTTTCAACACTTCTAAAGTACCAGTCTCCGTGGAAAGGATCTGAAGTCTGAAGCAAGCTAATAGGTTTTTGAGTTACGAAGACTGAAATTGAAAGTTGAAACTGAAGAGCGGCCGGGCTTTAAATCTATATTCCCAAATCTCAATTTTCAATCTGAAATTGAATAGCGGTCGGGTCGGCCTAAATTTAAATAATAGCAGTACTAGCGGAACACCGCAATCGAAGTCGTTATTGCTTCCGTTAGTATAACGAAATGCATTTTGTTCACCGCTTTCACTTTCGTTATATCGCCGGAAGCGGTATAGCGGAAGCGATAGCGAAAACGATAGCAATTTTCTGCTAATTTCGCTTCCGCTAGACACCCCTAATTTATCATTAGCCACATTGTATAGCAGTGGATATTGATCACAGATTGATTTCCACACCATTTGTCTTCCCAGAAATAAGAATCATGTCCATCACGTATATGTTTTCTTGAGTTTCTCCAAAATCATTAAGCCAATCTAATTAATGACAAGTAGCACTTTCCACCATGAAGATTATTCGAATAGGGCCCTCATAAAAGTCACCATATTTTCCTTCTAGTAATTGCTTCCATAGATTGTCATCCGAATTTCGCAAATGTTTCTATCCCTACTTTCCCAATAGGGCGTCATTGAAAGCTGACATCTCTTTGATCCATAGTCCTCCATCTACAATATTTAACATACGTCCTCCAACGAATTCCATGCAATTGTCCAGGTGGTTTGCTGAGAACCACCCCATAGGAAGTTTCTCTGAATCTGCGTTATCTGTTTGGTGACGTTTTTAGGAGCCTTGTAAGTGGTCATAAAGTATATTGGTATAATTGTAAGAACAACCTTTAAAAGCACTAACCTCCCACCAAATGTGAGTTTGTTGTGCTCAAAGCTCGTTAATCTTCTCTTTAGCTTATCAATCAGAGGGTTCCAAAAGTCTACATCCTGATGGATTCTCACCAATAAGAAGTCCCAAGTACCTGAATGGTAGCTCATCAATCTAGCAGCATGACTCAACTGCAAAATTGGAAATATTATTGCTTTGGAATATTTATTCCAAGCAGTCTACTTTTGTTGAAGTTTACTTTTAAACGATTGCTAAGTTCAAGGCACTTGAGGGAATGTTTAATTTCTTTGATATCCTTGCTAGACACCTAGAGATGGTATCTCTAGGGCTGGGCATTCAGAATTCGAAATTCGAAATTCGGAATTCAGGATTCGGAAATTTTGATTTCCGAAATTTTTCGAATTCGGAATTTTGAATTCCGATCCGAAATTTCCAATTCCAATTTCGGATCGGATTGCAATATGATTTCAGTTCCGAATTATATCTCGGATCGGATCGGATCGGAAATATAGGGTGGATTTCTGAATTTCCGAACTTTTTTTTAGAAAAATCTGAATTTCTGAAATATTTCCGAATTTTCAAAATATTTTTTCTAGTTCTCCAAAATATTTTTGAATTTAAAAATTAATTTTTTTAATTTTTATTATTGTTCGGAAATTCCAAATTTTTGAATTTTTAACCGATTTCCGAATTTTTGAATTTCGAAATAAAATATGAATCGGTTTGGAAATTACATTCCATTTTCGAAATAATTTCGGATCGGATCGAAAATTCCCATTTCCGAATTCCGAATGCCCGGGCCTATGTATCTCTAAGTACTTACTATAGTAATAACAAAGACGGATGGATTGCTGTAGAGCCAGTAAGCCGACCACGGGGCCGACTCTCTCAAGGACTCAGGGTGAAAATCTTATACCAAAGCTAACCTAGTGTTTATATGAGGAAATGTAAAATGAAAGCAATAAAAAGACAAGTTGATTTGGGATCATGCTTAAGCTATCAATCATCTAGCAACCAACACTCAAACAACTCACTTATTTAATGGTGTGCAAACATGCAAACCTAGTGGGATCCGTTTAGTGCACGGGAGTTCCGGGATGATGATTAGTGGTTCATACTCTGATTGACTATGGGGATCCATTTAGTGCATGCAAATCACTCAAATTGTAGACTGCGAGCATTGGTTCCAGGACTTAGAATCTACCTAGACATTATTCACTTAGGTACCTAGTTGTTTCGGTCTACTTGGAGCTGATTTTTGATCGACGAATCCTCTAACTTTCCTAAATTGTCTACCGTATCGTATAGAGGTAATCAATATACTATAAGAAAATGAGAAACAATCAGTCAATCAATCCGACAACTAAACCCTAACCCCATCCTCTTGAATCCTACTAAACACCAACACAAAGCCATAACGTGAATAAAATAACTTAAAGTACCCATACAAGGTTTTTAGCTAATAAGATCCATAAGGAAAGCAATAAATGGGTTCATCACAAATCCAAATAAAAAAAACATCATAAATGAAAGAAATTCATTCCTTTTTCAATTGGATCAACCACCAAATTGCTCCAAATCGCTCAATAGATGATGGGCTAACACTAATTTGAAGGTTGGAATCCTCACTCCTTAATTGCAAGCAATGGCAAGTAATAAATGAAACGAACCCCAAAAGACAAGCTCTCAAGAGAGAGGTAATTATAGTGAGAAAGTGAATAGTTATAGTGATATGAATCCTTATCGAACTGGTGACAAAACTCCACACCCAATTCGGTGATTCAAAAACTCGATCAAAATGACGATTTTGTTGTTTCTAACGCCTGAAGAACACATTG
>JAOWBN010018358.1:0-10725 GCA_028565015.1 Pinguicula moranensis
AGAATTAAATTCATTGAGATGTGACTGAATAGATGTACCTTCCGCCATGCAAATCTTATACAGATACTCCTTGAGACGAAGCTTGTTTGCGAGACTCTTAGTCATATAAAGTTCCTCCAATTTTTTCCACAATTCTGGGCAGATTTTGCGTGCATGAATTCACGCAGAACATCTGATGACAAACTGAGAGTCAAGGTGGACAATGCTTTTTCATCAAGATCCTCCCACTGTGTATCGGTCAGAGCTGTGGGTTTGGTTGTCAAAGCCTTATGCACGTCAAGCTGCACAAGGACGGCTTTCATCTGAACCTGCCAAATAGCGGAGCTGATTTTTCCATCAAATTTGGGAATATCAAGTTTCATCGACTGACTAATAAACGCTACTGCGATTCAAATGTTTTAATTCTTGAAAACTTACAATTTTAGAGGCCGTGACTTAGCTTAGATTTCGAAAATATGAAGGACAGTGAAAACTGAATGGTAGTATCACTGTCCGTAACCAAACAATTCGTTATGTCCGGAACTTTCTTAAATTCCTGAACAAGAGAAGAAACAGAGCACAGGATGTAGGCAGGCAGACAACGTTGTCAAATTGCAAACTTGCTCCAACCAATTCTCGTAGTCCAATTTTTTTTTTTGAAATAAACCACTCTGCCGACAAATGCACGAACAATGAAGAACATTTGGTGAAATTCAGAAATCTGAAATCTGAAGGAGGTTCGGCCCGGAACTAAGTGACTAGATCTGGAGAGAACCCGGACAAATTCCACAGCAGGAGGTGCGGTCCGGAACTAAGCGAGCAGATCTGGAGAGAACCTAGACAAATTCCGGTGAAGCCGAGAAAAAAACTCGGGCGACTGGATCTGGAGCTGAAGGTGGGAACTACCCGGTGGACTCGATTGACAGTAGGGAGGAAGGTGCTGTTGTTTTCCAAAATCAATTGCTCTGATACCATTTGTTAGGATTTGAGAGAATAAGAGGCACAACAATTAACATGGAAAAAAAACCCTCCAAGTTGGAGAGGAAAAAATCCACGGGGGAAACGGATCTATTATTTTGGTGTGTCTTAATACAAGTACATGGGGGGCCTATTTATAGGCACAAACTAATTGAACCCTAATTAGAGTCATATTCTAACTGAATGCATTCATGGCATTGCAGTTGGGCGGATAGGAAGATATTATAGAGAACATTTTTTGACATTTCTTCTTCAATACTTTAGTTGTTCTCAAACTGGTCTCTTTTGTTTGGGATCCCAGCCATATGTACTGTCGTTTGCACTGTTCTCTTTTTAAGCTACTCCAATTTGTACAAGTATTTATGCTCTGACGGAAACCCTTTGACATCATTTGTTCATGGGTTTGTGGTTGCTGCTTCCAAGTTGTTTTATAAAACCTTGAAAGAGGACCCCAAATTCAGGAGCAAACTTCAATTGCATTTTAACAAGATAACAAACGAATACAAAAGTAAGAGTTTAACATATTCGAACACAAATGCAGTCACATTTGAACAATAGTTATACCACAAACTTCAACATAATCAAAACCAACTATCAACCCTAAACATGAGTCCAACTAGCCATTAACTACAAATACCCTAAACATAGCCCTACACCCATCAACTCTAAATAAAATCCGAACCATATTCGACAAAAATTCAGCCACTAGCCTAACAATACTCATCATCAAATCCAGGCAAGGCTTCTGGAAACTCGACGAACTCAACGTAATCTTTGTCATAATCCTCAAATTCATCGATCAACCCGTACCAGAGGCGTTATCCATCTTCGAACTTAGGAGGCCTGACCATAGGGAATCAATCAAATCGTTCGTCTTTAGCATCATTAGCAAGGTCAGGTAAGGAATTGAAGACAGTAGATGAGTGATGGCTTTTTTTCAACCTTCGGGATCTTGACCTCAACAATTGGTACCGATTTCAATTTGAACCACCAAAGCGTCGCCAGGCTAGATCTTAGCCGTTGTCGCCGAAACAGGTGGGAAGCTCCATGGCAGCCTCAGGTACCGTGGGGCGAGCTTCTTAGACATGGCATCTGACCGGGTGAAAGAGAGAGCATGGGTAATGCGGCGACTATGATTCTTACAAGGGAAGAATTAGGGTTAATTAGGTTATATAAAAAATGGTAAAGTGGCGACAATTGTTAAAAATAGATCCACCTACATAATAATCAGGCAATCAGGCGACCAGAAATACCTGGGCATTAGAAAGGAACTATATACCAAGGAAAAAGATAGAAAATGATGAAAGACCTAATCTACCAATCTCACATAACATTCGTCAAATTTATATGTCGATGTTGATTAGATCAACAGCTAAATGTGCTTACATATCAAAAACTAGACATGACTCCCATACTTTTCTTGAAATGTAACACATGCATCTGATTAGGAATACAAACATCTTTCCCAGCCAGGTGAAATGTATTTTTACGGATAATCTATATTTAAGAGAAGTTTAGGACACCTTTCCTTCATCATAACAAATAAAAAAACTGGTTCAGATGAAGAGATAAACGTATCTACTACTAGTTTAGGCATGAGAGTCACCTAATTTCAAGCTCTGCAACGCAATCCTACTCGCCTTTCAACCTTACACCAATGTGAGATGCAATGCTACGTGCAATAATCATTTGATGCAACATACAAACCAATCTTGGACAGTAGGGATTCATAGACATACATGTGCCATCACTTTGAAGTTAGGATAGAAGTATATTGGACAAATACGTGCAATTACTTGCCTAAACATAGTATATAACACAGTGCAGCAGACAAGTTCCAATTTACAAAAAAGTACAACTGATAGTGAAGCTTCTAACCTTCACTAAAACATCAACAAAAACTAATCATACCAACACTTTCACCAAAGTTTAAGCCAAAACATATAAACCCTAAAGAAAGCAACAAAGCAACGTTAACCGAAATGAGAGTGAGCACTAGCTGAGGTAGGCGGAGATCCAATCCTGTTCCTTGGTCACATCCGTGATGCACGATAGGGTTTCTTCAACATCGACACGCCTGGTGACAGGCTGGACAGCGACCTCTACGGGGACTTCAACGGCGGCGGCGCGTTCGTCCTCAACCACGATGGGTTCGTCGATGGAGTGACCCACTCCATCCTCGACCTTGACGAGAGGAGTTTTCGTCGATGGGCGTGCCCTGCGAGGGGGAGGGTTATCGCCGTCCTCGGCTGTACGCAATAGCGTACATTCGAAGTGAGAACTGTGTTGGAGCCTTGACGAGGCGGCGGCGCAACGGTCGCATCATAAAACTCCCCGACGACCAGACTAGTCCGTGCGGGTTCCTCATGGATGCCTTAAAGGCACGCCCTGTCATGCCCATTTATTTGAGAACATTTATCATTGTTTTTGCGCAGCCGTGTTTGATGATCGAAGTAGACGGGTAGAGTTTCCCGTTTCGTCGGCTATTTATACTCTAGTGACGAGGGCCAGACAATAAAAAGAATTGTTTTATCCATCCTACGACTCAAACCGACGTGCAGTTACTTGAATTCAAACGAGGGTTTCAACGTTTAAATTATCCGGGATGTACACTACCAAACGAAGGACTAGATTTGGCGTCCAAATAAATCCAGTCAATGTCCGCGAAGCCAGATAACCCTAATCCATGTACCAAATGGAGCCTTAAAAGTGTGTTTAATTTTCGACAATGACCCAATTTAAAATATATTGGTATTAACCCCAACGGATTGTCCTGGTGGTCAGGAATGTCCCCATAAGTCCAGTTTTTTTTAAATAAACCACTCTGCTGACAAATGCACAAACAATGAAGAACATTTGGTGAAATTCAGAAATATGAAATCTGAAGGAGTTTCGGCCCGGAACTAAGAGACTAGATCTGGAGAGAACCCGGACAAATTCCGCAGCAGGAGGTGCGGTCCGAAACTAAGCGAGCAAATCTGGAGAGAACCTGGACAAATTCCGGTGAAGCCAAGAAAAAAACTCGGGCGACCGGATCTGGAGCCGAAGGTGGGAACTACCTGCTGGACTCGATTGACAGTAGGGAGGAAGGCGCTGTTGTTTTCCCAAATCAAGTTTTGCTCTGATACCACTTGTTAGGATTTGAGAGAATAAGAGGCACAACAATTAACATGGAAAAAAATCCTCCAAGTTGGAGAGGAAAAAATCCACCGGGGGAAACGGATCTATTATTTTGGTGTGTCTTATACAAGTACATGGGGGGCCTATTTATAGGCACAAACTAATTGAACCCTAATTAGAGTCATATTTAACAGAATGCATTCATGGCATTGCAGTTGGGCGGATAGGAAGATATTATAGAGAACATTTTTTGACATTTCTTCTTCAATACTTTAGTTGTTCTCAAACTGGTCTCTTTTGTTTGGGATCCCAGCCATATGTACTGTCGTTTGCACTGTTCTCTTTTTAAGCTACTCCAATTTGTACAAGTATTTATGCTCTGACGGAAACCCTTTGACATCATTTGTTCATGGGTTTGTGGTTGCTGCTTCCAAGTTGTTTTATAAAACCTTGAAAGAGGACCCCAAATTCAGGAGCAAACTTCAATTGCATTTTAACAAGATAACAAACGAATACAAAAGTAAGAGTTTAACATATTCGAACACAAATGCAGTCACATTTGAACAATAGTTATACCACAAACTTCAACATAATCAAAACCAACTATCAACCCTAAACATGAGTCCAACTAGCCATTAACTACAAATACCCTAAACATAGCCCTACACCCATCAACTCTAAATAAAATCCGAACCATATTCGACAAAAATTCAGCCACTAGCCTAACAATACTCATCATCAAATCCAGGCAAGGCTTCTGGAAACTCGACGAACTCAACGTAATCTTTGTCATAATCCTCAAATTCATCGATCAACCCGTACCAGAGGCGTTATCCATCTTCGAACTTAGGAGGCCTGACCATAGGGAATCAATCAAATCGTTCGTCTTTAGCATCATTAGCAAGGTCAGGTAAGGAATTGAAGACAGTAGATGAGTGATGGCTTTTTTTCAACCTTCGGGATCTTGACCTCAACAATTGGTACCGATTTCAATTTGAACCACCAAAGCGTCGCCAGGCTAGATCTTAGCCGTTGTCGCCGAAACAGGTGGGAAGCTCCATGGCAGCCTCAGGTACCGTGGGGCGAGCTTCTTAGACATGGCATCTGACCGGGTGAAAGAGAGAGCATGGGTAATGCGGCGACTATGATTCTTACAAGGGAAGAATTAGGGTTAATTAGGTTATATAAAAAATGGTAAAGTGGCGACAATTGTTAAAAATAGATCCACCTACATAATAATCAGGCAATCAGGCGACCAGAAATACCTGGGCATTAGAAAGGAACTATATACCAAGGAAAAAGATAGAAAATGATGAAAGACCTAATCTACCAATCTCACATAACATTCGTCAAATTTATATGTCGATGTTGATTAGATCAACAGCTAAATGTGCTTACATATCAAAAACTAGACATGACTCCCATACTTTTCTTGAAATGTAACACATGCATCTGATTAGGAATACAAACATCTTTCCCAGCCAGGTGAAATGTATTTTTACGGATAATCTATATTTAAGAGAAGTTTAGGACACCTTTCCTTCATCATAACAAATAAAAAAACTGGTTCAGATGAAGAGATAAACGTATCTACTACTAGTTTAGGCATGAGAGTCACCTAATTTCAAGCTCTGCAACGCAATCCTACTCGCCTTTCAACCTTACACCAATGTGAGATGCAATGCTACGTGCAATAATCATTTGATGCAACATACAAACCAATCTTGGACAGTAGGGATTCATAGACATACATGTGCCATCACTTTGAAGTTAGGATAGAAGTATATTGGACAAATACGTGCAATTACTTGCCTAAACATAGTATATAACACAGTGCAGCAGACAAGTTCCAATTTACAAAAAAGTACAACTGATAGTGAAGCTTCTAACCTTCACTAAAACATCAACAAAAACTAATCATACCAACACTTTCACCAAAGTTTAAGCCAAAACATATAAACCCTAAAGAAAGCAACAAAGCAACGTTAACCGAAATGAGAGTGAGCACTAGCTGAGGTAGGCGGAGATCCAATCCTGTTCCTTGGTCACATCCGTGATGCACGATAGGGTTTCTTCAACATCGACACGCCTGGTGACAGGCTGGACAGCGACCTCTACGGGGACTTCAACGGCGGCGGCGCGTTCGTCCTCAACCACGATGGGTTCGTCGATGGAGTGACCCACTCCATCCTCGACCTTGACGAGAGGAGTTTTCGTCGATGGGCGTGCCCTGCGAGGGGGAGGGTTATCGCCGTCCTCGGCTGTACGCAATAGCGTACATTCGAAGTGAGAACTGTGTTGGAGCCTTGACGAGGCGGCGGCGCAACGGTCGCATCATAAAACTCCCCGACGACCAGACTAGTCCGTGCGGGTTCCTCATGGATGCCTTAAAGGCACGCCCTGTCATGCCCATTTATTTGAGAACATTTATCATTGTTTTTGCGCAGCCGTGTTTGATGATCGAAGTAGACGGGTAGAGTTTCCCATTTTGTCGGCTATTTATACTCTAGTGATGAGGGCCATACTATAAAAAGACTCGATTTTTCCGTCCTGCGACTCAAACCGACATGCAATTCCTTGAATTCAAACGAGGGTTTCAAACGTTTAAATTATTTAGGATGTACACTACTAAACGAAGAACTAGATTTTGCATCATAATAAATCCAGTCAAGTGTCCGCGAAGCCAGATAACCCTAATCGACATACCAAATGGAGCCTTAAAAGTGTGTTTAATTTTCGGCAATGACCTAATTTAAAATATATTGGGATTATTCTAATCCATGCAATTTATTTCAAATTACATTCAGAATTGAGATTCGATTCGATTCGATTCTCGCATCGCTTCAGTTCTAGTCAGAACAGAAAAATAAAACGGGCAAAAGATCCGAAGATCCGATTGGGCGACCCGAATCCAGAACTCGATTAGTGTGCTCTGTTGTTGAGAAGCATCTTCCGCAAGTCGGCGGGGTCCAATTCCTTTCCCTGTGTCTCGGGTCGGAAGAATCCAGTCTTCGGGTCGGGAACCCACGCGGTTTTCGCCGCTTCTTCGGATCCTTTCTTCAACATCAGATTCGGAGCTCCGTTTTTCACGCTGCTCGATGCAGCACCCTGGGATGCAGCAGCATATCCTCTCCTGAAACCAACAAATCCAAATTCCGTAAACACAAAGCACCAAAAGAAGCATTCAGATCCAATGAACAACACACATCGATATACTTAGAATCATCCTCTGTTTTCATAGTTATTAGCGAAAGAAAGCAAAAAACAAGAAATCTAACGAAATATACACACCTTGCGAGAGCAGAGTAAATCTCGTTGGCTACGAAAGCGGATACGGTTTTGACGTTTGAGAATGATCGAGCCATTGTTCTTGAAATGGATTTGGCCGCGGCTGCAGAAATTTTCTTCTCTATTCTGGGAATTCAACTTCTGCAGCGGCGACTGGATAGATAGGTTCTTAAAGGGTTGCGATGGAGTGAGGTTTAGGAGGCGAGATGGCGCAGTATTTATAGGGAGGGTGGACCGGAGATAATTAAATTTAAAAAACAAATATTGGAAAATTTGTCTGACTGGTCCCCACCCAATGAGAACCGCCATTGCAAGTAACTCGGGTTGCTTCTTCTCACGTTCACTGAACATCCACCCGGAAATAGGAAGGAAAGTGAATTATACAGGTTCCAAAAATTTAATATATTATTATATTAATAGTAGTAGTTTATCTTGAGCTGTCCAAGTTTTCATAGAACATCTGGGGGCAGCTGGCCTTTCAGAGATTGATTGGGACAAATTGTTTTTTCTATATTATTGCCCTGTTTTACGCAGCCTTCTTAAAATTATAATCTTCTTATAATCACATTTTTCGCCAAAAATAACTCTTTATTTTTCAAAAAAAGTTTTTATAATCCAATTATAAGCATAAGAGGGTCTGCGCAAAACACCCCATATATATAACAAATGGGTGGGCCGTGGGGACTGGGGTGTTAGTTGTTACAAGTAAAGTTTTAATTGTCATGTCTATTTATTTTGAATAATTTTTTAGTCTATTAAACTAATTTAAAGCACTTTTATGAAGATTAACTTTTAATTTTCTTTCTCTAACAATCGTTTTTAAATGGAGTATCCGTGAATTGCAAAGCTGTTGTTTCTTTAGACTTACCAAAATTGCACCGTAGGTAGTATTTATAAAAGGAAATTATGGTGGGTTATGAGATACAAAACTTGAGTAATACCTGCATTATTTTTGGCATGAATGACTCTAAATTCAATAAAATAAATACATTTACCGAACAAAAATGGAATATTGATAATATGCTATTATAATCCTAGAGCAAATCACCTACAATTTTGCATCTATTTTTTTATTGCACTTACTTTTTTGTTCATACTACATATTTTCAAGTTACGTGCGCCATTCACCCACTCATCAAAATTAAAAATAAAATCTACTATGTTTCAAATAGATAAATTAATTTAAATAAAAACTATTTTTTTTTACAAGTGATTAAAAAGTGTTTTAAGAATCTTTCAAAACTTGTTTCAAAATAAGAACAGTTGCCAAAATAATTAGGGATGACCATTCGAGATTTCGGGACGGGAAATGGTTGTTCCCGTTCCAATCTCAAAAAAATTTAGGAATGAAAAACGGTTCCCGTTCTCGGACCAAAGTCTCAAAGTTTCGAAAATTTTGAGACTTCGGGATCCGGGAATTCCAAATTCCCGATTCTAAATTTGCATGAGAAAAAATTGGGAATTCGGGATTTTGGAATCAGAATAGGTTATTCTCGTTCCCGTCCCGAAACTTTTTCAGGAACGGGAAATGGTTCCCATTCCCAGACCGAAATCCCAAAGTCCTGAATATTTTGGAATTTCGGGACTTCGGAAATTTTCGAATTTTTGAATCCCGAATGGCCGGCCACTCCTAAAAATAATGATATAGATAATGCCTAGAGGGTATCGGGTCGCTCCACGGTATCAAAAAAAATGATATAGATGTTGTCATTTGTGTGGTTTGAAATTATTCCCTTGATATGTCCTCGTGGCATTTTCATGGGTATACAGTATAATCTTGACCGCATAATTATTTGTGGCGAATCCATGGCTACATTTCGAAATAGAGCCAAGATTCTTGGAATGAAATCTAGTACTTTGCATCGTTTTACTTGGGTATGTTTGATGCTAGTCATTAGGACAAGATTTCCTTTCCCTAGTAAGATCCGGATCATATCCAATTTTTAAAAGTCCGGCCTACAAATTATATTTGATGTGTGTGGGTGAATTTAAGACGAATGTGGGTTAATTAAAAATTTTAAGCATTACCTGCAAGTACTTATAATATATAAGCATGGACGCCAATTTAAGTATTTTTAGCCATTTTTGCAAACGTATTACAATTTCTCTAATAAGTTGCTTTTTACAAGGAATTGTTTGCAATAGCTTCTGCTTGCGAAGAAAGTTATTAAAAGGAGTTTGGTTGAAAAATTGGAGTGTGTTTACAAGATTTGCTTCTTCTAATTATTTAACTTTCATTATTTCTAGAAACAAATCCCACCTTTGCTTCTCTGCGAAGTACTTCAAAATTATTATTTTTTGCAAACAAGCAAAAGCATTAGCAACATTTTCGAACACTTTAAACGATTACGTATGCTGTGGAGAAGCTAAAAAGTTGTTTTTCAAACGCATTTACAAACACCACTAACTTTTTCTACACGTAAGTTCTTTTGAAAAATCACGGACAATTGCAAACATATGGTTTAAACTTAAAAAAGTACAACAGTGTAGCACAGGGATAGCTTGACCATCCAACCCAAAATCTTGATTTGGTATCTTCGTCTTCATTCGGAACCTTTCTTGTATCAAGATTCTTCGTCGAATTTTCGGATTCTTCCATTGACCTTCAACTTTCAAGTCAAGTTTGCCAGTTTTAAACATTTCTTTTTCTTTCTTATATGTTCTTTTTTTCGAATTGGGATGGCCCACTTGATAGAAAGGGGGGCGAGTTAAGTGCCGGGGGTAGTTTGGCAATTTCAGACATTAGTTAACCAATAACCCATCCCACCATCCAGCCTGTCAAAATCTGGGAGATATTTATTTTGATCCGAAGCGTGGGAGGGATATTTCTACCACGATACAATAACGAGGAAGAGGAAGAGAAACTCATTTTGGTGACTAGTCAAATAGTAGTAGTTCAAAATTTAATTTTCCCTCAAAGTTGACAACCAAGTTTGATTATCAAGATTCGTTAGTGAAATTCAAAAAGATGCCATAGATTTAATAAAAGCGTCAATGTTTGTGCTTGATAATTTTTGAATGTTTTTCATATAATCGGTGTCGGTGGTGATAGCAATATATTACATGTACTAGATAATACTAAGGGGGTGATTGCAAATTTCATAGAAAATGAGCTTTTGGCTTTTGGTGGTGGAAAAACCTATTTGAAATATTTGCAATTTTGACTTTTGGCGATTAACTTCTGACTTCTGGCGGTGGAGAAGTAAAAAAAGCCCAAAAGTCAGAAGCATCTTTGGGGTAGCTTTTGGAGTGCTTTTGGCGGTGGTAATTTTGTAATTATTTAAATTTTTAAATTTTTGACATTTTTACCCTCATAAATAATTTAATATTTCTAAAATATCCTTAATTTGAGGATAACTT
>JAOWBN010018369.1:0-10725 GCA_028565015.1 Pinguicula moranensis
AACTTGTTATTTTGTTCAGCCACAAGAAGACACGAAATCAGTTCGTAGTACTTCTTAAAACCCTTTTCACGGTATTGTTGGTGCAGGAGCATATTAGTGGCATAAAAAGTAGATAATGATTTCTCTAGCATGTCCTCATCGGGAATCTTTTCACCACATAATTTCAGTTAAGAATTGATTTTAAACATGATAAAATTATATTCGCTTACAGATTTAAAATCTTGTGAGCGTAAATGAAACAAATCATAAGGAGATTTTGGAAGTATCACAGTTTTTTGGTGATCATATCTCTCTTTGAGATTTTTTCAACGATTTGCTGGATCTTATATAGTGAGGTATTCTGCTTTGAAACCCTCATCAATATGGTGACGAATAAATATCATGGTTTTTTCATGATACCTCAGTAGAGGCTATTTCATGTTATCTTGTTGTTTGTTATCTTGTTGCGTGTGGTAGAGGCTATTTCATGTTACCTCGGTAGGGGACTCGAGGTGGATAAGGTCTGTCAGCGACTGCAATAGGCTTTTGTTGGGGGATGCATATGGACTTTTTTTCTGCAAAGTCCTCAGATGCATGTCCGGGGTGATTCTCCTCGGATGTTTGGCCGAGGTGATCTTCCTCAACCTCTAATGGAGTGGGTTCGAGTGAGATCACCAAGGTTCATGAGTTTTTTCCTTAGAGGTGGCTTTTGTTGCGTTCCTTGTTTCCTCGTAAGTGGACCTTATTTGGTGGGGCATTTTTCCTCCAACAACACGAATCCCCCAATTTTAAGGGCTATATATTTATGCCCCTTGAATTTTTACTAATTCCCCTGCCTCATTCGTCTGCTCCAGTTTATTTTGTGACGATTAAACTTCTGTCTTTTTGCCTTTTGCACGCCTTTTGGGTTGCTGAGGGTGGTAGTCCTTTTTATGCCATGGGATTGTTTGTGACATTACTGCAGCAGCTTTAAGCATTCCATCTTTGGCCAAGTTTTTTCTTTCCTCTGTTTGTGTATTCCTAAGTGATGGAGAAGCTACACAGGCAAAAAATCTAAGAAGCAATTTCTGACCGTTGGTCCTTTACACTGGCCCACCTTCCTCTGTAGTCCCAGGGGAGCACTGTGGGAAATCTCATCACGATGCAAGACAGGATTTTCGGCTGGGGATCTTGGTTATGTTCCCTTTTGCCTTATCCCTACGAGTCTGGAGGTACTTTCATTGATTCAGTCGACCATGAAGCAAGGGCAGTTATAGGAGATACGATGGAGGTACCCTATCCCTCTGGGTCATTTGTTTATTGGTCTTTCCCCTGAGGACAAGATTACGTTTTACCGTGTTTGAAGTCCAGTTTGTTAGAGGGCTTCATCTTCCTTTAGCTCCAACCATAAGAAATTTCCTCCACTCATATCGGACAACTCCTTTCCAATTAGCCTCGAGTAGTTACTCCTAGCTTGTATTGTTCCTAGTGTTTTGTGAGTTTCTAAAGGCGAAACCCTCTCCACCAACTATTTGTACTTTTTTCACGGATTCTATTGATCTCTCTTCTTTGTCAGGGTTGATGATCGTTCTCCACCAACATCTTGGGATGGATATAGTTACCTCCCTCCCCACTTTCCTTGACGGTTGAATGTCCGACTTCTTTTTTGTCTACCCCCATCCCAAATGCACCAGTTTTTTGATGTTCCTTGTTGCGTAAACGTCGAAGATTGGGAACTAGATCTTAGTCTATTTCCTAAGGGTCTCTCTGAGGATTTACAGTACCTCCTATTTGGGTAGCACATATATATCAATGAGGTGGTTTTAGCACTAGCGGGACTTTCCTCCATCTCTCATAAAGGGTTGCATTCCTTAAGTAAGCATAGTAACAAATCTTTTGTGGAGGATCTTGATTGCATCTTTCTAACAGGTTTTCTTTGGTCTGTGTAGTGGAAGTTCTAGAGGATAAGGCAGTCAAGGCGACCACAATGGAATCGCAGGAAGAGGCAGAACTGCATAAGCAACTTTGATCATGGGAGTCCTCCTACGGGGACGTAGGTGTGGAAACCCCAACGCCTTTGGGTTTTTAGGTTTGACCTCAGGTTCCTCTATAGAGATATCCTGTTTAGAAGGGCTCCCGAATAGCTATCAACTAGGTGCATCCCCGTTGATGTTACCTTTGGAACTCGCGCTTTCCATGCGTTCTCGTTCACATAGGGGAAGATAGTGTCCCCAAAAGGAAGGATTATCCCGCGCCCTCCCTTCTCGTGCCTCAGTTGGTCCTTCATAGATCTATCCAATTCAAGCTTGTCGTGAGCCAAAAGGAGTCAAACAGGGATTTGATAGGTTGTTCTGGAGGGTTCTTTATCGTATGGGGAAGTCGCTAGCTGCGAATGAACCGCAGGACTGTGTGCATTCTTTATAGGCAGTTCAAATGGACCTCGTTGGTGAAGAGAGGGGGCTTTCTAGTTCAGGGATCTTAGAGAAGATGCTGGCCAAGAGTCACAAGATGGTGTGAGGCCTATTTATTTTGATGTCCATGATGCTTGACTTTACTCAAGCTAACCCATTATTTTATTTCAGTCTTAGCTTTCTCACAATGGAGGATCAGGATTTGCTAGAGCGTTTTCATTTAGAATTGGTGAAGGAACAACAAAAAATACACTTGGCAAGGGCACAGAAGGTGTACGAAAGAACAAAGAAACAAAAGCCCAATTAACTTGCCAACTTCAAGGGGGAGGTACTCGAGGCAATTAATCTTAAGCATCGGGAATACCTCAAAGAATTCTTCAAAAGTTCTATATTCGAGCAAATTCACCTTGAGGATGCAGCACAGTCTGACATACAACACTAGGAGCGGCTTATCAAGCAGCTAAAATCGAGTGATGCAAAGTATAGACAATCACGCCTAGACATCCAGAGAGATGCAAATTTCGTAGATCCCCCATTTGTCGAAGGGTTGAACATGCCTCCTAATCCTTTCCCCGAACCCCTTAAGGCTAGGAAGCATGGTTGGATAGGGATCTCCCTTAGGAAATTGCATTTCTTGTGTAAATTTTTGTCGTGATGATATTCCATTTTTTCTGAGGAGCATGGCTACCTATAATATAAATAGATGTATAGTTTTGCTTTTGTTGATTCCTCTTGTGGAAGATAAGAGCAAGAATCACTCCCCAATTGAGGTATATTCACTTACTCAAAAAGTCGGCCTCATAACCTTGAATGGAGATAGCTTGTAAGGAACATTTTCCCCTTTTGTTTTCTAGGATAATCCACCCTCTTATTTTTTGAGGAGAAACACTCCTCTTTATTTTAAGATAATCACTCCTCTTGTTTTAATTTTTAGAATTTTATCTGTTCCCTGAGTATAAGGGAAATAATTATTAACTACTAATATTGTCCCACCCTTTCTAATATTGAACTCGAGTGTTTTCCATGGGCACGAGAGAGTGTTGCTTAGCTTTGTCCTTTGTTATTGAACCCATGAAACACATAGAACACAATGAGGTATTGCATTTCTTCTCCTCTATTATTGAACTCAAAGTGTTTTCTCCAGGCGCGATGAGGTGTTTCTCAGTCTCATCCTCTATTATTGAACGCGTGAAAACACCTCGAGCACGAAGGGGTGTTGTACCTTTTTTTCCGAGGAGCACGGCATCCTCATCCTACCTTTTGACTTGGAGTATATGATGGCTCCTTTGTGCAGGTCTCCCCTTTCTCAGGTGGGGAGCTTGATGTTAGCCTCCCCATTTTTTATTAAATTTTTTGCGCGAGGAGCTGTGACAGCCTTTTGGCGTCCTTTTCTTTTTCTTTTCACTTCAAATTGGTTCCCTTAGCTCGAACCCTGAGTCATCTCAAACGAGGTTTGTTTGCCTGTCCTCCTAGAGACTCTGATGGAATCTTCCTAAAGTGCTTCAAGTGTAGATTTACACAGAATGGGGAGCTATTCCTATATTGTCGTTCTTCCTGCAAATAACACTTGCAAGAAGTGGTAGTACTTATAAATGTAGATAGCAAGGATACAAGATGGATTAGAAGGCATCGATCGTCCCCTTCATTGATAGTACTTCTTGATTTTGTCTGCCTTCCATGGTCTTCCGAAGGTATTTCCTTCCATCGTCTCTAGTAGGCAAGATCCGTTAGTTCTATCCTCGGCCCCAATAGGGGATTTTCCAGCTTGCCCCTAACTTTCCTGTGTCTTTCTCACATTTCTGGAGTACCAAGTCTCCTTTTTCGAAACTTTGGGGCCTTATGTTTTTGTCGTAGACTCGCTTAGTTGCTCTATGATATCCGTGAATTTTTCCTTTGGCTCACAACTCCATTTTCTTGAGCATTTCAAAGTCCAAGTAGCGTGCATCTTAATTTCTTCCTTCCTTGTAATTTTGGATGCGTAGAGTATAGATTGCAAACTCTACTGGGGCCACAACCTTGGATCGATAAACGAGGGAGAGAGGAATTTCCTGGTTGCTTCTCGACGAGTCGTCTGGTAACACTAGCACATGGGATAGTTCTTCTTCCCATCCTCCTTTACTATCCTCAAATATTTTCTTCTTTTGTTTGATGATAGTCCTTTTGGTGACTTCCATCTGTCTGTTAGCATGGGAGTTGTACATCAAAGTGAAGTTCTACTTTATTCCTAAATCCTTGCACCAATCCTGCATCTGCTCTCTTGGAATTGTGGGCTATTTTTAGCTACCAGAACAAGGGGGATCCCAAACCGGCAGACTATGTTTTTCTAGAGGAATCATATGACTTCGGCTTTGGTAATAGAAGCAATGTGTTTCGCTTCTACCCACTTGTTGGAAAATTCTATGACAACAACTATGAATTTCTTTTGTTTGGTGGTTTGTGGCAAATGTCCACGAGGTCAATTCCCCATTGATCGAATGTACAGTCAATGAGAATGCTCCTCATAGGCGTGGATAGTTGATTCCTTGGGTTCCTAAAGGCTAGACACTTAGGGCACTTTTTTGCAAACCCCACGACCTCTTACTTCATTGTAGGTTAGAAGTATCCTAACCTCAAGATCCAGTGGACAGGTGCTCACCTGTTGTAGTGGCTACCACACATGCTCTCGTGCACTTCGCATAGGGCGTGTTTGGCATTTTTTTCCCCAATGAATCTCAAGTATGGTCCTTCCCAAGTTTTCTTATATAAGTTTCGTTGATTAAAGCAAACCTATTGGTACAGTTTATGAGGTGGCATTGCTCTTTGACCTCTGGAGGAAGCACCACATGGAGGAGTAAATTTGTCAGAGTTGGCATTGCTCTTTCATGTTTTTTGTGTAGGCTCCTCTGCAATGAAGTTAATTGTCGGGAGAAGGCTGATGGCTAGACCACACAGGATTTTGATATCCATTGTCTTTATGTCCTTATCCTTCCACACAGACCCTAATCGAGCGAGTGGGTCAGCCTGGGAATTTTCTTACCAAGGCTCCTTTGCCTGTTTTTTAAGTTCTTGGAAGTAGATCAACATTGTAGGCTCGAAGTGTTTTTCAACCAGCTGTGAATCAACATGCACCACGAGTCGTTGTTTACCCAAGGAGTGAGCCAACCGAATTCATACTCTGTTGTGTTGTTGGTGACAGAAAATTCTAGGCGAAGGGCTAAGGCGTGCTGCAATCCAAGGGAGTTACTGAGAATTACTCTGCCCCCTCTGGCTATTTATTATGGATCCATAAGAGTACATGATCCATACCTTGGAGTCTTCTTCTCCTTGGGTGCTTTCAACAACAAAGTCCGCTATCACCTACATTTTGAGTGTTGTCTGAGGTTTATAATGCACATCGTATTGGCTCAACTCGATTACCCATTTTATAAATCTTCCCAAGGTGTCAGATCTGGTCATATCTACTTGAGGAGCGGTTGGTGATAACCTGAATAGTGTTCTCCTTAAAGTAATATTGGAGCTTGCGGGGAGTGGTTATGAGCGCCAATGCCCATATGTGGCTTGACTCCATAGAGTAATCTGCTGACATAATATATCAGCCACTAAGATTTTTCCTCTTCAAGGACCATGGCCATGCTAACCGCGTCTTCGAACAACGAGAGGTAGAGAAGGAACTCCTTACAATTTTCAGGGGCAATGAGAACTACAGTCTCTTGGAAGTAGGCTTTTAGTTGTTCAAAGGCTTCTTGATAGCCCTTATCCCAATCGAATGCTCATCCTTTCTTCAATAGTTTGAGGAAGGGTAATGCCTTATCTGCGAACTTTGAGATAAATCAATTGAGGGTGGCTATGCGGCCCGTGAGTCTCTTAATTTCTTTTATATTTCGAGGTGGTTGCATGCTCACTATCACCTTGACTTTGTTCAAATTGGCCTCAATTCCTTTCACCGAAATCAGGTATTCGAGGAACTTTCTAATTTCCACCCCTGAAGGTGTACTTTGATGTGTTCAATTTCAAACCTGTTTCCTGAAAAATAACGAAGTAGGCTTTCAGGTGTTCAAGGTGTTTGCCTGGTTTGAGACTTTTCACGAGTATATCGTTTGCGTAAACTTTCATGCATTCTCTAATGAGCGGGGTAAATATCTGATTTACCATTCACTGGTAAGTGGCTCTAGCGTTTTTTAGTCTGTAGGAGATTACTACGTAGCAGTAAATTCCATGATTGGTGATGAAGGTGGTTTTCGCACAATCCTCTTTGGCAAGAGGGATCTTGTGGTACCCCTGATGGGCATCCCACATACTCAAAATACCATTTCCCATGGTGGCGTCAACCATTTGATCAATGGACGGGAGCAGATACGGGTCTTTCTCGCAGTGCTTGTTCGTATCCATAAAATCAATACACATACTTCACTTACTTTCTCATTTTGGTCCCAAAACCATGTTGGACAACCATTCCATGTATTGGACTTCCTCTATTTGCTTGGCGTCAAGCAACCATTGAACCTTAGTCCTGATGATGAGGTCTTTCTATGGGGAGAATCCACATTTCTTCCGTTATATGAGTTTTACATTCAGTTGGACGTTCAGTAGATGCTCCACAATTTTGGGCCTAACACACTGGAAAGGGTCAAACCCCCAGGTGAAAACGTCCTTGTACTTTCGCAAACATGCCAAAATATTTTGCTTCTAGGGAAGGATTGAGATGTAGTTCTAATTCGGACCAAGGTTTTAGGACGATCCGCCAACAAGACTACCTCCTTGTAAGAAGCTAGCGAATTATCCTACATTTGGAAACTTTTTCTAGGGGTTTAGGGATTAGGTCCCTTTCCACAAGGTGTACCTGTGGTTCCTCTGTGCAGGTCGTCTCGAGTCTTTCTTCTTGATGGTTTTCCTCGTCCGCTCCCATAGAACATTGCCCAAGTTTGGTGCTTTTAGCTCTTGCTCTTCCTATCCTGTTGGGGGTGGGAAACTTATCGGTTTATGGTAAGTGTACATTATAGCTTAGAATTCATACAGGCTGGGCCAATCGAGTAAGGCGTTGTAGCCAAAGGGATCATCAACCATGGTAAACCTGACTAGTTGTGTGGCAGTCTTTCCATCCTCTCAAAATTTAACGAGCAGCCCAATGGCTCCCAAGGATTCGACTCTCGAATCCAAATAGGGGAGTAGTGATGGGTTCCCATTGGTCTCTCCCTATGCTCGTATGCTCAAGGACGTTGGAGAAGATAAACTCTGTAGAGCTTTCCTGGTCGACCAAGATTCGTTTCACCTCGAAGTTCTAGATATCCACTGCGATTACAAAAGGCACATATTTTTGTAAATCCTTGGGTATTTTGTCTCTTCAAAGTGTACCTGTATGGAATTCTTGGTTGGCGTGAGAGTCTTATATCGACTTCTCCTAGTTTTTCCATGGATTTTTGTAAGAAGTTCCCTAGAAGGTCCTTCCCGGATTACGCTCACGCCTGGCGGTGGGCAATGCCTCTAGTTGGTCACGGAACCATAGCCCCTATGTGCAATTCTTGTGAGTGGCATAACCTGGGATTTTGTGTGACTCTGCGCTAAATCGATGCATGAGGCCAAGGAACAATTTTCCTTCCTGCTGGGTAACATCTATCATGTGAATAAAGAGTCAAAGTTTTAGTTAGTTCAAGTCTTGTTGTTCGAATGATTCTGGGGTCCTTCATACTTTGCTCTTTGTCGCAGGATCTTCATGAGGTTATCTTCTCGCTCTCCAAGGCGAGCGCCTAGAGGGAGTCATGGTCTTTCCTCCATGTTCTCCTGTGGGGTTGGTATCATGAGGTGGCCTTCATCGTTGTTACTGGCTACTATTCCCAGCTGGATAGCTCCAGAGGGCTCTAGTCGTGCTTTTCTTTGCGATGGAAGGGTTGAATGAGTATGATATATTGGTATTTCTGCCATTTTTAGCTACTTATGGTTCGGAGAACTCCGCAATGGGTATGGGAAATGTTCCCACGGACGCGCCCTAATGATGCGACCATACAACTCTCGGAGCAGAGGGGTGGAGAGACTAACTTATTATTGTTGTGTGTGTGTGGCTGTGAGTGTAAATAATTGCGAGCGTGCCCCATTTTGAATCTCTCGAAATTCCTTATCTATTATTCTGGACAACTCGGCCTACTTAAAGAGTTTACAAGGGGTTAAATAGACGTTTTCTTGAGATGTAACATATAATCACCTAACCCACTTCTGGGCAGTGACAGTTATGTGTTATCTTGTTGTTGGGTGGCATAGGCCATTTTATATTACCTTGGCTAGGGCCTCGAGGTGTATAAGGTTTGTCGGCAGCCGCAACAAGCTTTTGTCTGGGGATGGAAGTGGACGCCTTTTTTCGCAGAGTCCTCGAATGTGAGGCCGAAGTGATTTTCCTTGGATGTTTGGTTGTATAAGACTTACAAAACATTAAAATCGAGCATGCTTATACATATACGGAAAGGTTCATGAATTCTTTACCTACTTGAAATTGGAAATCCATTTTCCAACTTTTAAGCTAAGATCTGGAGTACCACATAGACGCATGCATAAAGGTTTCAAAATCTGCACGGTTCCACAGCAATAGTTTGGCTTATATATACAACCTCAAACAATAAAAATTCCCACAGCTACCCAATAACAATTATAAACCATTACATCAGTAATCCACTTTACCTTACTCTCATAACACTTAAAACACATTTTAAACAAACATGCAACGGAGTTTCTCAAACGAAATCTGTAAACTTTAAGCAAAATCTTTTAAAATTAAACACAACTTTCCCATTCCCCTGTAGGCTCTGCGATGATTCTACTTTCTAATTTTGAACACATTCTTCTTGTCAACTCCTCTTTTGCATGTACCCATACTCGTTCAACTATCTCTCTTTTATAGAAAGTTGTGTAAAAATAAAGCTACCAAAATGTCCTTTAACTAATGTAATCTCTACCGTTTATTTGAAAACTGATATGCTGATTCTGTTACTGACACGTGGAACAATATTTACCGCTGATCTTTACTTAAATCCAACAAATGTAATTGCTTGGATCTTATTCCACGTTGAATGCCATGCTATATCTATACCGTTGATTATTAGCTGATCCAATGACAAAGAAGAAGAGGCTCCTCGAAATCTCAACTACCTCTTGCAACTTTAATCTTGACCATTCTTTTTTTGACATAATCTGATGGCTCACATTAAGCGGTGCAGGAGATTTAATCTGGATCATTGACGTGCAACTTGATCGTGTGGCCAAGAACTCTACTTATCACGATCAATTGGTGAACGTCAAATGCACAAGATCCTAGTCCTACTATTGGAATTAAATAGTAGCTAGATATAAATATATTTTTGTCTCCATACATGAATACTTTTCTTGATTATTCTCTCTCACCTCACAACGGTACTTCAAAATTCTCTCTGTTTTTGTAGCAAAAAACCTCTGATTTTTGGATCTCCTTTGAGTTTTCCGGCACTTTGACCGATCTGTTGTGTAGATCTAAGCGACCTGTAGTCACTGTAGTGCGGCAAGATTGATTGCCTGCATTTTTTATCTGTTTGTTCAGGAGATTCAAGAGTTTTTATATGAGAGTTTAGTCGCCGTAGTTTTGTAACTATTTCCTATTACGAGATTTAATAAGATAAGCAGCGAGCATCCGTATTTGGAGCTCAACGTAGATATAGTCGAAAAAACTTATTTTTCCGATAAACCCGGGTCTTAAATCTTGTTTCATTTATTTATTGTTTAGTACTTTGATTATTTCTAAAAGAAGTTACTAACAAATAATTCAAAGACCATCAATCTCTTTAGGTCCGCTTTACTTTGAATTAATCAAAGACCATCAATAATTCACTCCATTCTCAATGAAAAAAAATCGTAATTAATAAAACTCTACTGGGCTATCTTAAATAAGTAACGAAACTCTCGGAATGCTTAATAAATTTCTAGTACCTTATGGCAAAATTTCATCATAAACTTGGTTGCTATTGCTCTACGGACAATGATGGGTGCTCACTTTTCATCACCTCTTTGTACTCCCATGTTTCTCCCTCTTCGGTGTGATGAGTCTTCAACACGTTCAAAATTCTTACAACCCAATATTTTCAAACACTTTCAAAAGGGGTTTCTTCGTTTTTTTTTTCCCAAAATGTGTCATTTTATTAATAACTGAAATAGTAGACAACTCATGTCCCTTCTTATCTAAAGCACGAAAAGAGGTAGTTTCCCCACCTCCTTAAAACCTACCCCCGCAAACCTTGGGCAAGAAAAATCCGAGTGTAGGAAAGAGTATGGCAGAAACTACCTCATCTTACAGATGAGTCTAGGATATATAAATAAATTGTCGGTGTAGCCATCCTTCGCTTGTGTCAGCTTTGTATGTCCT
>JAOWBN010018379.1:0-10725 GCA_028565015.1 Pinguicula moranensis
TGAGAAACAACCTTGAAAGCAAGAGGATCATAGGTGTACTTTAAGACACTTATGGTACTTAATGTGTAGTTCTTCAACCACTGTTTATCTACCTGTAATCCTGACTCCCTAACCAGGTAATCAGTCTCCTAACTCAGCTATTAGAGAGCAGCATTGAGATCATAAAAGCTCATTAAAAGTGTGATTCTAAAAGATCTAACCGAATCCTCCTCCATCTACACTTTGGTTTTATGTTGCTTTAACTAAGAATTGAACTAAACTCCCCATTTGATTGTTAAAGCTGCTCTCATATAAGGTCTTAGTAAACTAACCAAACCCCTAAATCCTTACTAGCTAATGATTCAATTCCTATTTAGTTAGATGGCCAATCCAAGCTAATAAGAAATGAAACATACATGTGTATCTAAGAACTTAAAACCAATACCATTGTGTTGCATTTGGACCTATACCTCACCAATTCTTCCAGGAAGCCTTAAGAATTGTAGATCAACGGAAGTATGATGGATTTAACTAAGTATATTTGGGTAAATTAGCAAAGTTTTAGCAGAAAAAGTCATGACAAAAAAACAGTTCTGCTGAATTGTGTTGCAGATTGAAAGAAACATTTATTGTTGTAATCTTGAGTGGAAATTACAGTGATTTTTCTCAGATCTTCTCGACCTCTCTCTACCCTTTTCATCTACCTCCTTTATAGTCAAACAACTAGTCAAAACAGATAAGCTTAAAAGTATAACAGATTCCTTGAAATTACCAAAACCGTGGATGAGGGAGTTGTTTTCAACTTGTTTTTGGTAGAATCTTGCTCCAAATTTCCTTTGAACATGACATATATGTCTTTATTTGCAAGATGTGTAGTAGCACGTGCAGAGATACACTTGATGGCTTATGTAAAAATCGTGCTCTTCAACATAAAACATAACTGTCAAGATAGTTAGTCAGCTCTTCAGGTTGATCGAGTGTGCTGCTTCTTGCATTTTTCTTCAGCTTTTGATCTGATGGAATCAATGTATAAGAGCTTCAATATGTACCTGAGCTTCATGTGAATACTAGGCTTCAAATGTATCAGGCTGAATCACTCTGACGCACTTCTGATAGCTCCTAAAAAATGCTTCATGATCAACTGCTTTGGTTGCTCTGTTTCTTGTTTTCCATAGATGAACTTACTGTTTTCTTGTTTTGTGTCTCTGACAGTAGTCAATTTTGTCCAGATCATAAGTATTTGGATAATAATTGCCCTGAGTTTGTATTTCGATAATAGAATCAGCAGGAACAAGGTAGTTCTTGAACTTTGGAACAAGAGCATTTGAGGTTCTTTTTTCTTTTTTTTTCTCTTTTTCCATTTGATCTTCCTCATGGAGCTTGTGGTTGTCTGATGGTGGCAACCCTGAATAGTGGGTAATGTAGACCTTTTAGCTGAAATTTCAGGACCATACAAGGCTGCAATGATCTAGACTAAAACAATGCATAATGAAGAATAATGCAACAACTCATTCATTGTAAGCATGATTACAAATACTCCATCAAATCCCCCACATTTTCTTTTTGCTTGTCCCTAGCAAATCCATAAGAGACCAGACATATGAAAATAAAGAGATAGTAAAAATAAAATTCAAAAATAATGGGAGGAAAAAGAAAAGAGAAGAATAAAGGAGGAAGAAAAGGTGTAGCCCTTACACAAAATTTTTGAGTGGCACTCCCTTTTAGTGTAGGGGATATGGGGTCATAAGTCCCCTACACTGATCAACTACTGCTCCCTCATTAAGATAAGTTTTGGAAAAAATTACCAAGAACCATATCTTACCTTGCCATTCATCATCTGAGCAAAGAAATGACATCAGAACTTCAATCTAAGGTAATGATTTCTTCCTATCTTCTCTAATGCTCTCCTCCTCAAAATGAACCAGAGCAACCTAGCCCATGAACACCTCCTTACTCACCCTTGTACCCTCAGGGAAAAGATTAGAAAAAACCTATACTCACTTTTTCCTTGGATTCTTATAAAGGTTTTCATCAAAGCTTCACTCTTTCTTTCCTCTCATGATTTTTTTCCAACCTTCTTATTTTTGCCATGGTCTAAAACCATGCCGAGGTTAATTTTTTTTCATTGAAAATACAACAAAAATTAGATGCCGGATGATTATCTTTACAATTTCCTCTATTTCCAAAAAATAAATTCCCAATTGGAACCCTAATTCCCAAATCTCATCCCAAAATCAACTCTAAAAATTTTCCTTTCTCACCCCACTACCCAATATACAGAATTTGCAATTCAATCCCTCAAAAATTCGGTTTACGCAATTCAGACTCCCCAATTTGACATGTCCTAATTTTGCCCTAATTCCTGCATCTCTCAAATTTTATGCCCAATCTCAATCCCAATAATTAAAGCATAATTGACTGAATCCAGTATGGATCCGCCCCACTTTGTTGTTACTGCATCTCGCTGTCAAACTCTCCCTTAAAATCCAAAAATGGTGAAAAATAGTGAAAACTCTTAGGAGGGAAAAAAATTTCTTCCAGCTGCAAAACCAGACAAAAAAAAGAAGAAGATGGCTTACTTTGAATGTGGTCTGGTTTGCATAGAACAAAAAAAGGGTTGTCATTGAACTGTTTGAGCTGCTTAGTTCTGATGCTTTCTCAGCATTACCTGCAAAGAGGATATATTCATCAAAGAAATGAAGGAGAATACGAAAAAAATGAATCAAAATCAAAGAAAACAAAGAAATAAACAATGGGTTGCCTCCCATTAAGCTCTAGTTTAAATGTCTCAGCTAGACGCCTATTGAGTTTTATCCTTAATAGATGTGGTCCTAAAGCATCAAAACTACTTCCTTGTCCTCAGGTAGAATGCACTTGTAAGGTTTCAACTGATGGCCATTGATCTTGAATGTCTTGTGTGAGTCTTTCTCAAAAATACTTATGGCTCCGTGAGGAAACTTTCTGCTATTGTGCAAGGACCTCTACACCTTGATTGCAGCTTCCATGGGAATAGCTTGAGCTTGTTCTAGTATAGCAGGACTTGATCACCAACTGAGAATTCCTTTCTTTATATCAACTTGTCATGGATAGCCTTGGTTCTTTCCTTGTAGATTCCTGCATTCTCATATGAATCCAGCCTCAGCTCTGCCAGTTCTTGTAGGTGCAGCTTCCCATTCAATATTGCTCCCTTAGTGCTCATATTCAGCTGTTTTACTGCCCAATAGGCTTGATGTTCCAAATAAATTGGCAAATGACAATTCTTCCCAAAGACCAATCTGTAAGGAAACATTCCTATTGGTGTTTTATAGGCTGTTCAGTAAGCCTATAGTGCTTCTGACCTCATGCTCCAGTCCTTTTTGGTGGGTTCACTGTTTTTGTAAGAATGGCGTTGATCTCTCTTTTAGTTACCTCAGCTTGGCCATTTGTCATGGGTGGTAGGAGGTTGACACCTTGCATCATACTCCATATTTCTTAAGTAGAGAAGCTACTGTCCTTTGCAGAAATGGTCCCCTCTATCACTTAGTAGGTGCTTAGGCATGCCAAACCTGTAGAAGTTTTGTGAGCTAAGAAAATGAATTACAACTTTGGATTCATTAATCCTGGTGGCCAATGCTTCAACCCATTTGGAGACATAATCAACAACTAAAAGAATGTATAAATTTCTATTTGAACTTCGGAAAAGTCCCATAAAATAAATACCCCATACATAAAAAAAATTCACATAAATGAATATATGTATGTGGCATCTCATTTCTTATAGAAATATTGCCTATTATTTGACATTTATCACAAATTTTAACATATGCATAGGAATCTCTAAAAATGTGGGGCCAGTAGAAGCATGAATCCAATATTTTTCTAGCAGACCTATTAGGGCCAAAATGGCTTCCACATGTAGAATCATGACAAAATGCAAGAACTGAGGAGGTTTCAGAATCATTCAAACACCTACGGATGATTGAACCCTCACAATGCTTCCATAAATAAGGTTCTTTTTCTCTTCTTCTCTTGTTGCATTTGATCTTCCTCATGGAGCTTGTGGTTATCTAATGGTGGCAGCCTTGAATAGTGGGTAACGTAGCCCTTTTACCTGAAATCTTTGGACCATACAAGGCTGCAATGATCCTGACTAGAACACTGCATAATGAAGAAATAAATGCAACAACTCATAGATTGTTATCATGATTACAAATGCTTCATCAAACCTGACCTGAAAGTGAGAAAACCCCCGCAGTTATGGCCATAGTTTACACCTCTATGTATGAAGTAACACAAAAGTTAGTGATGACTACAAGCATAAGAAGCTACATTGGTACATGCATGACTTGGAGTTAGGTATCCACATTTACACCCACGTCCTCACTGTGTATTTAAGTTTCTGCAAAAGGAAGGTAAACATGTATAAAAGGCGTGTCCTATCATCCTTATTGAGCTAAATAAAAATCAAATAGTCTACATTTATACCTTTGCACCGTACTTGAAGCTTACTCGATAAGCTACCAAAGTGTTATAAAAATCAGAAAAAAGCAAAATCAAGAGAGAGGACGGAGAGCCGTGTTGTTCAGGAACAAAGGTTTTAAGCCATCATCCTAGAGATTTTGCTAAAGTGAGAATCGATCCAATTCTCTATCTTGTGATGTACTCATTACTGTGTGTTAGTTGATTGGCTCATGCCTTAAGCATGAGCTAAACTTCTAAGTCCAGGGGCACGATATAGCCCTTGAAGAACTTGGGGAGATTATTATATGATTACTATGTTTTACTTATTTTTATTGTTTTTCATCTTCATCTATTTATGTTTGGCCAACGTAAGTAGGTGCACTAAGTAAAATGGAAGGTCGAGGACACAAGTTATGTTAGGCATAACAAGGTCCACACCAATTGCTATAGCATGAGAATGATTATAAAATCGGTGTTACCATGTGAGAATCACTTGACAGCAATGTCTCTGGTTTGTTTGAATGAGACATTGGGAGATGCTCATCTTTAAATTAAATAAGGACACTTAAGCTCAAGAGAGATAAGAGTCTAGGATAGGTGAATCTGGTACACATAATATGATGATTGCTACATTCTTAATCAAATTATAATTCTACCCGAGGGACTCAAGTGGTGAAATTGCACTCCTATGGATGTCTCCATCCTCTGACCTCGAATTATATCTGTTCCACTGCATTTTAATTATCTGTGTTCATTGCTTAATTCATAGATTAATGACTAGATTAGTATCAACCTAGTTTTATTCGGTTCAAATTGCATGAAGCTTGTGAATGTTATTGATTGTTTGACCCAATCCTCGTGGTTTGACATCCTTATCGTCACTTTATTATTTGTGCGACTTGTACACTTACAATTAAAATGCAACAAGTATTTGCATATCAATCTCAGGTCAAGGGCAATACATGGACAAATGCACAAGTTAATGGTGAAGCCATTTTTCCTTTTGTGCTCCCTGATTCTGCTGGACCATCATCTAATCCCACATTTGGACATCTTGAAAGGTTAATGATATTGTTATTTATGCTTTAAATACTCAAGATGATCTGCTTCTCATTAAGGTGACATCTATAAACGAACGTGTGGAATCTATTGAAGAATACATGAGATTGATGAGGGCTCAATTCAAAAGGTGATCAGAAGCAACTGAGTTTGCATTGAATGATCTAGCAGGTGCTCAAAGTATGACCAAAAGTCTTGGATATTTTGATTTGAAGTGTAAAATATGTTCCAAAAGTATGATATTTATAACTCTTAGCTCAGAGGTTCAAATCAAATGATCCCAATTTTATTGGACACTACACTTCAATAACTTTGCATAGAGCTATCACACAACCTGATTCACTATGGATGAAAGCAAATTATTTGTTGAAGACAAAATAACATACATAGGAAAGATGATCTAGTTTGGCAATGCTAAGTATATCTACATAAGTATCATAAGAGATGTCCAAATCTAATGATTCTAATTTTAATGAAAACTAGACTCCGAGAACTTGCCAACAAGGTATCACAGGAAATATAATTGTCTCTTAGTGATAACAGTTGGCATTTTTTGACAAAAGAGTTGATGTTCAAACAAAAAGTAGGCCTTGAATTTTAATAGTCAACACATTGATTAAAAGAGTCGACAATGCGCCCAGATCTTGAAATTACAGATTAAAATCAGACGGTTGAAACAGAACATATTTCAAAATCTAGGCTATTTTTTGAAGACCCACTATAAAAGAAGTTGTCCAAACAAGATCTCAATAACAACTACATCATCTCCAGCGTCTATCTTGTTAAAAATATCAAAAGCGCTAAAGAGAAGTTCATTTAAAAAGCGAAAAGATTTCCATTTTCAAAAAGAAGATGGCTAAGCTTCCTTTAAATATTTTACTCCTTTTCCTGTGTGGGAGAACACCATTGAGTGGCTATTTGTAAAGGAGTGGTTTATAAACTCTCGGGGTTAAGAGTGCTTCAAGTGTGAGCTACACTTCGGTTATTTAAGCTTGGGTAGAAGGGTGGAAACGGTTCACTAGTACCCGTAATCTAGTGGCCAAATGATTGTCTAGCATTTGGAAGCTAGAGGTTGAGCTTGAGAAGAAACTTGTTGTAAAGGTTTGCTAGCTCCAAACTGCTAGTGGTATTTTCTCAAGGCTTGGAAAAAGAATCCCAATGAGAGAATCATGGGGTATAGAACTAGGCAAGATTCGTCAAACCACCTATAAATTTTTTTGTGGTATCTTTAATTTATACATTTGCCTTTCCTGTATTGAAGTTTGATTAATGTGTTTGTTTGTTTTTTGTAAAAGCTGAATTTCATTCAAATAAACAAAATATTTACATATTTTGAAAGAGAACGACTAATCTAGATCATGGCCACCAGCCTTACAAAAAAGTGTGATTGTACAACAGTGATCTCCATTCTCCTATGCTAAGCAGGTCGCTCATACCAATTATTTTATTGCTTGCCAATGGTCATAGCTGTCAACTTATCATCTTATGGATGGTACACAACTCACTTATGACTTTTTGGATATGAGCTGCAGAGGTCTTTACTGTCAACTTATCAGTTCTATGGATTGGTACACAACTCAGCCTACTTGCCTGAAAGCTTCCGGAGATTAAGAGTGATGTATAATCATCTATTCTAGCCTGATATGCATCTGTTCATTCAATTTCACTGTTGTATATATTTCTGGATATGGTTCATCAGTATGGTCATGTATTATTTTCAAAAGCATCACGCAACATAGCTGTTTAGTTCTGTACATGTGCACATTGATCTCTTGGTAATTCAAAACACAGATCATGGCCAATAACTTCTCAGAGGTTTCACCTAACCTGTATCTTAGAGAAAATCATGTGATAAGATATGAACCGATTGAGGCTGAGAGGGTGTATGAGGTACTTGCCTCCTGTCGATTCTTACTTTCTTCATTTTCTTTGTAATAGACTTACTTGATCAGGTCGCTATGTGTGCTTCAGTGGCCAATCAACGTAGCAGTCTACACTACTGTAAAATGGGGTTTGCAGTGTGGTAAATGGGGCTATTTTTTGTTTGTTTTGCCTATTCTGTACCTGAGAATAGATCAATTAGTTGACCACAGAAATAGTACACAGCATATAACTTGGTATGTTTCATGCTTCTGATAAACTCTTCTACATTAAAACGCAGAACAGAGGAAAACAAACAGTTAAAACTCTTAGCCCATAGTCCAATAGATGATACTCAGATATGAAAATGAATACACTCTAGGGATTAATCAACCAATCAACAAAATTGAAGGGGACTTATGTGATGAAATTTTAACTTTCAACCAGAACCAGACTTTACACTGTATGGATTGAACAATCCAATCTACATTTATATCTTTTGCCTGAAAATGGGCTTTATTTTTGGTTTTCCACAAAGACCACACTGCCGCCAGCCACAATGATTTCCATACATCCTCGTTAACTCTCCTCGGTTTAGCATCTAGGAATTGCCATAGGTATGGAGCTTCCTGCATAACATTCTGTCCTTCTATAGATAACCATGAAATAAGTTCTGCCAGAGCTGCAACAAAACACTGCATTTATAAAATTAAAGATAAATGGATTCATTTTCAAAATCTGATAAGCACAATGGACAGGATAAGAATATGTTTTGTGGAATGATTCTTCTATGTTGTAGGGACTTCTTCACTGGTATTGCACCCTGCATCATTTTCCATGCAAATACAGAAACCTTCATGGGTGATATTCTGTTCCAAATCAAGATTAGATTGGTTTCCTCCTCTTCTGAGTATGGCTGTTTGAGGGAGATGATGTGCTAATATGTAGCTTTGACTGTTCAACGGAATTGGTGTTAAATCACCGTCGAAGTTGGGAAGCGTGGCATCAATGCTGCCACTGCACAGCGGTGTGGCCACCGCCAGAATGACGTCGTGATTGAGTTCATCATCTCGAAGTTGTCGGGTTCTTTCTCAGGGTACACTCTGCTGCACTGCTCCATCTCTAGTATGTTTTAATTTTCTCTTTTTTTGCTAATTTTATAAATTTGTGCCAGCTTTCTACTTGTTTTTTCTTTTCATTTGCTACTGTTGCTAAATATTGTAAATGTATGGTATGCCTGTGATTTGTAGCTGTTTTTCTTTTCATTTATGCCTGTTCATTACCATGAATAAGCTTGAACAAAGGGCATGTGTATAATTAAAAGAAATACTTTCATTTTGTATTAGCATTGGTAGTTGCCCGCTGAGGAGATTAAAGAACTCGCATTACTTGTTATTCTGTTACTGTTGCTTCTATGAAATGGAAATTTTGAAAAGCTAAGTTCCTGCATTTTTTGAATTCTTTATACTGAAGATAGACCTGGATCCTCCTGTTTTATTCTCTTTTAACTGTAGGGTTCTAGTCGACATGGTGTTGGAGAGGGCGACTTTGGAGCAGGTATCCTCAGATTTCTAATATCAGTGAAAATTTGTTATCCAATCTATTCGTGGAAAAAACATGGAGTGACTGATAGTTCTGAAGATAAAAGTTGGAGCTTGTTAATGTAATTTATTATGTCTATTGCTAAGTTGTAAAAGTTGTCCTTATATGAAGATTACATAAGGTTTTGCTCTATAATCACAGTCTAAAAGCATTGTATTCTTTGTCTTCATTTATTTCCTAGAGTATCCGGATATATACCCTGCAGTAAGTACGTCAGATTATCTAATTCCAGAAGCTCTATGGGATTGAGATTTCTTCTACAGGACCATAACCATTGCCAAGTGGAGTCTACCCAATATCTCATTTCTGCCACACAGGAGTTTTGCTGTGAAGATACCCTGAATAGGCTGCTAAAACTCTCTGAGAATGGCTTTTCAGAGAACTATTTATCCAGCTAGAACTTAATACTAAGTCCATTTCCTAACTTCATATAAATACCTTGTTGGAAAACAGGATTAGCTACAACCTTGTGTATGCTTTTCCACCAAGGAGATGGTTAAGAGGATCTGATGTGATGATTGTTAAGAATTTGCATAGGTTGTCCGAGGTCACAAAGAACCCCCAACTCCAGAAAACCTCCTTTACCATTTTTTGATCTTATTATTGAAACAACTAGGTTGTTTCCTGATGTGATCAATCTTGCACACCGTTTGGCAACCATGGCCACATTGAATGCCTTAAGCCAATGCACTTCTAGACCTCCTTGTTTGACTGCAGTGGTTATTTTATCCCAAGAGACCCAGCAAATGTACTTTTTATCAGATCCAGTATCCCAGAAAAAAGCTCTCTAAATGGCGTTAAGTTTTCTCATCACTGATGAAGGGGCCAAATAATAACAGAAGAAATGTAAAGGCAGATCTATCAACAATGAGTTGAGGAGAGTCGATCTACATCCTGCAGATAAATATTTGCAGTCCCAGGCACCTAGAGCTGTTGAGAACTTATCAAATACCGGTTGCCATGTAGTATGTTTTCTTGTTTGAGATCCAATTGGAAGTCCCAGATATTTGAAAGGAATATTACAAAATTTGCAACTAAGATAGAATGCATTTCCATAGCTGTTTCATCAGGTATGTTCAGGCTAACAAGACTACTTTTGCTGAAATTTATGCGTAAGCCTGACATCATCTCAAAATTCTGCAATATGGCTTTGATTACCCTTACATTACTCCACAAGGCTTCACCAAAGATCAAGGTGTCATCCGCAAACTGTAAATGAGTAATTTGTATAGCTTCTTTACCAATCTGAATCCCAGAAATTAGATTTAAAGTTGTTGCCTTGGAGATCAAATTTGATAACCCTTCAGTTGCTAATAGGTATAAGAAAGGGGATAAGGGGTCCCCTTGCCTCAATCCACTACCTGGTTTAAATTCTTTTGAGGGGCTCCCATTGATAAGAATGAATGTAGAGGCAGATTCGAAGAGTTCCCTTATCCAAATTATCCAGACTGATGGGAAAGCCATTAGTTGTGCAGGTAATCCCAATTAATAGTATCAAATGTCTTTTCGAAATCAACCTTAAAAATTAGGGCCTTGATCTTTTTCTTTTTGATTTTCTCAAGAGTTTCATTTTCGATACCATAATGCAATCTAGTAGCTTTTTGCCTGGGACAAAAGCCATCTGTGTGGGAGAAATAATAGCATCCATGTGAGGGACGAGCCATTTTGCTAACAGTTTAGTTATGATTTTAGGAATAGAACTCAGCAAAATAGGCCTATAGTCATCACAACACATAGGAGTAGATGATTTGGCCAGGAGAGTAATGTTGTCTATGTTGCAACCTT
>JAOWBN010018390.1:0-10725 GCA_028565015.1 Pinguicula moranensis
CATAGTTTCTGTAAGATAGAAGACGGTGCCTTAAAGAACCCAAAGTAGTGTGTTGGTAGGGCTAAGAGAACAGAGTTGATTACTGTCAGTTTTCCACCCATTGAAAGGAATTGATGATTCCAAAGGCTAAGTGTTGTAGTGAACTTTTTCAGCACCCGAGACCAAGTTTTCTGTTTCTTTGCTGAAGCTCCTACTGGAAGTCCCAAATAAGTGATTGGGAGTGTTGTGGTCTTACATCCAAGATAAGCATCCATGTCTTCTAAGGTGTCCTGTGACAAATTGATAACTACTAGGCTGCTTTTTCTGAAGTTAATTTTGAGTCCCGAAGCTAGCTCAAAGTTCAATAAGATGGCCTTTAAGGACTGGACGGAGGACCATGATCCTTGCCCAAAGAAGAGAGTGTCGTCTGCAAATTGTAGATGTGAGAGCTGAATCCTTTTTGCACCAGTTTCTACTCCTTTGTACCTGTCAATCTCTGAAGCCTTGTTGATCATTCTAGAAAGACCTTTGGCAGCTATTAGATAGAGAAATGGTGACAACGGATCACCTTGTCTTAAGCCTCTCTTGGGGTAAAACTCCTTTGTAGGGCTGCCATTTATAAGGATTGAAGTGGAGGATGTTTCAAATATCTCTTTTATCCACCATATCCAGCATTGTGGGAAGTCCATTTGGAGCATTACATCTTGTAGATACCTCCAATTTAGAGTGTCAAAAGCCTTCTCAAAATCAGCTTTGAAGAGAAAGGCCTTGGTGTGCATCTTTTTAGCTCATCTACGACTTCACTGGCAACCAATACTCCATCAAGAAGCTTCCTCCCTTTCACGAATGCCATTTGGGTTGGGCTAATTATCTCCTCCATCACTTGGGAAATTCTGTCAGCTAACACCTTAGCAATTATCTTAAGCATTGCTCCAATTAGGGTGATTGGCCTGTAATCATCAGGAGTCAAGGGGGAATCTGTTTTTGGTAGGAGTGAAACATGTGCAGCATTGCTCTCTTTTGATAGCCTGCAATACCTATAGAATTCCAAGAACAACTGATGTATGTTAGTTTTAAACAAAGCAGAAAAATGTTTAATGAACCTGAAATTTATCCCATAAGGACCCGGACTTTTGGTGCTGCCACATGCTTCTATAGCTTCTCTGATTTCCTATTCAGCAAAAGGTCTGATTAATAATTCTTTTGCAGGTCTAGACAGCTTGCTGAAGGATATGTTCTGCACCCGTGGCCTATTCTAGACAGTTTCAGAATATCTTTGATGGAAGTGATGTATGAAGACATGTTTGATTGCTTCTGGATCTTCCACCCATATACCATTTTCCTGCACCCCATTTATCATGTTCTTCTTTCTGTTTCTACTAAAATATCGATGAAAATATGCAGTGTTGGCATTCCCTAACTTCAACCAATTTATCCTTGATTTTTGATAGAGGATGCTATCCAATTTCTTTGTCATCTTTTCTAGTTCTGCTCTGAGATTCTTCAAGATAGTCTGCTCAGAATCCAGAAGAGGCAGGTGAGGATTTTGTTCAACCTCCAGTTCCTTGTAAGCAAGATGGGACAATAACTTTTTTCTCTCCCCTATCAGGTTCCTTGATGCTTGTTGATTCCAGGTCCGGATAGCCTCTTTTAGTATTTTGAATTTGATTTTGATCTTGAAGCTGGCATACCTGCCCATATTTGCAGTATTCCAAACCTGTTCCACCAATGTGTTATATTATGAATCTTCAAGTCAATAGTCCAAAACTCTAAGCGGTTTATGCCCCCACTCCTGAATGTTGCAGTAGAGTACCACTGGACAGTGGTCCGAGTCATCCCTATCTAATCCTATTTGTGACCGTGTTTTGTCCTCCCCCAACCAGGAATCATTCACAAGAAATCTGTCTAAACGACTCATTGCCTTCAATGACGTAAGATACCATGTGAATTTTCTTCTTTCCATCTTTAGATCGTGAAGTCTCATTCCTATGACAAAGGCTTTGAATAGTCGTATTTCTTGGGTGCTGATAGATGAAGCAGTGCCTTTTCTTTCTTCCTCATGCAATATGGCAATTTAGATGAAAGGTCCCTTGGTCCATAGATATTCAACATGTTAGACAGTATCGTGTCATTTTTCCGGATCCCTGTTACACCCAATATATTGGTGCTGGATATGATATGTGATCTAGTGAACTTAGCAGAGTCTCAGATGCAGAGTAGTCCTCCAGCCTGGCCAACTGCTCCCTGATAAATCCAATCCAGTTCACTGTTATACCACTGGTAAGCACATAACCTTTTGTCTATAACATCTATCTTTGTTTCTTGCAGGCTTATAAAGTCAGGGTTTTTTTCCCTGATGAGTGCTTTAACTCTTTTCCTCCTTCCCGGGCTACCCAAGCCTCTTACATTGTATGTTATAACCTTCATTTAAGAAGGTTTTTTGCTCTATGGCTCCCTGAATCTTCCAGTTATGAATCTTTAACTGTCTGAGTCTTAGTTGTGTTGCCTTGTATATCTGATAGCATCAAGCTGGTTTCCTCCAAGTTCATTGCATAGACTAGACCAATTTCTTGACCAAGGGTAATTACTACCTTTGCCTTAGTTCTAATTTTTTCTGGAGACAGATCTGCTTGCGTTTCATCAATTGTCTGTGTTATGGCATGGTGGGGAGTTATGGTATTAATCCATTCCTTGAGAAGGGTCTGGTCTCTTTCCTGTTTTAGGTTCACAGTCTTCCTGGTTTGACTTCTTGTCTTTGGGCCAAAACCTCTCCCTTCCTTGATTGTTTTAGACCTTATCTTCTTGACAATAGGAGTAACAGTAGAGGGCTCTTGAACAATAGTAGTAGTTTGTTCAAGCCGAGGGAACTCAGTGGGGAGAATAGTATATAGTGGTATTGTTTCAGCTTCCTCTTCTAAAATGTCTAGTCCCTCATTAGAAGGCTGCAATGCTTGGTCATATAGTTTGATCTGTTGGTGCATCTCTGTGATAGTTGTCTCTTATCATCAACTTTGTATTCCTTTTGGGTATCATATCCATATACTCTTCATGTTCAAGCATTTTCCTTGTTAACCTCCCTGTACCCATTGGTGCTCCCAAATAGGTCATAGGGAACCTGCCTTCCTTAAAGCCAGTTTGCTGCAACAGAGCTCTTTTCCTCAGCCATCCAATGTGCTTTGACAGAAAAATTGATGACTTTTCCTTGCATAAAATCTGACCAGACCAACCGCAGTATTTTCCAAGGACTGCCATCACCTTTCTTATTGATCTAGCATCCCCTCTAGGAGAAATCAGCAAATCATCTGCATATATAAGATGTGTAATAACTGGGGCTCCAAGAGGATGAGAAAATATACCAATGTTGCCTAAGTTGTACTCTCTTAATAGGAGGCATGATAAGGTGTCTTGAACAAGGACAAACAGGTAGGAGGATAGGGGATCCCCCTGCCTCAGTCCTTGTGCTACACCGAAATACCCAAATCCACCCGATTCATCTGAACCAAAAACCATGTACCTTTTACACAGTTCATGATCAGCTCAATAGAATCTGCCAAGAATCCCTTTCCTCACAGCACTGTTTGATGGAAATCCCAATTGACCTTATCATAAGCCTTGGACATGTCCAGCTTCAACAGTACATTACCTCCTTGCTGTTTCTTGTTGATGGAATGGACTATCTCCTGCGCTAGGATGATGTTCTCAAAGATAGACCTTCCTTGGACAAAAGCCCCCTACTCCTATGCCACCAGGGCAGCCATATGAGACTTTAACCTGGCTGCCACCACCTTCAAAATCACCTTGCAAATTACAGTGCAGAGGCTAATAGGCCTAAAGCTGCCAAAGGATGAGGGGCTCTCAGTCTTTGGAATCAAGCTTAAAAAACTAGCAAAGAACATCTTAGGGATCTGTTTCCCTAGGAAAAATTCCCTCTCAACAAGTCCTTCCCAGTGATGCTCTACGTTTGCTTAAAAAAATCCAAACCAAAACCATATGGGCTTGGTGCACTATTATTTGGAATAGACCATAAAGCCTCCTTCACCTCTTTTTCAGCAGGGATAGATCTAAACATCCTGTTATCCAGTGGTGACAACTTGTTTTGAAATAAATGAGTTAACTCCTCCTCATCACAGCTGCTGGTAGGGGTAGGAGAAGACAAGAAACTCTCAAAGAAATTTAGTGCAACCACGTGTACAGCAAGAGCCCACTCAATACAACTTCCATCAGACAGAGTCATCCTTGACACACCAACTTTATTCTGTTTCACTGGCATTGTTGCATGGAAGAGCTTTATACTTTTATCCCCGTACTTTAACCATTCCATTTTAGCCATCTGTTCTACGCGACAGAATTCTCTATGCTCCAAAAGCTTGTAGTTCTAACTTCCTTTCCATATACTCAGCTTCCTTATCATCCGAGGAAACATCTGCAGTTCCAGTCTCTCTAATTCCTCCTCCGTTGCTTTAATCTGCATGTCTGTTCGACCAAACACCTCCCTGTTCCAAACCCTCAATGCGCCCCTCATATGTTTTAACTTTTGCCCCAAAGTGTACAAACCACTTTGGCCATCAAAACTATGCCACATAGAAGCCACCAGAGGGATAAACTCACTACTTAGCGCCCACATATTTTGGTACCTGAAATGCATCCTCCCGTAGGACTGCTCCCTCTCCTCGAGCTGCAACAAATTTGGACAGTGATATGAAGCTTTCCTCGGAAGCAAACTGAAGGAACTCCTTGCCTTCCATCCCAAAAACTTTGCATTCACCAATACCCTATCCAGTTTGGCCCAACCTCTATTCCTACCTACTTGATCGTTACACCAAGAAAACCTTCAGTTTCTAGCCTTCAAATCTATCAACGTACAAGCATTAATACAGTCGTTAAACTCATCCATAGGAGGCTCCGGTATTCTCCCCCATCCTTTCTCTCCCGATTTGACATAATGACCTTATTCTAAACGTTCATATCCATAAATAAACGTTTATGAATAGTCTAATGTTCATATTCTAATATATTTACTGACTATTGCCAGATCCAATATGGATCTGCATGACTTAACTCATTTAATTCTAACTTCCTCAATGTATGAAACAAAGTAATTGCAACTTATGAACTTCTATATACTTTACCATCAGAAACTATGCCTAGAGGTATTTCTTTGGAGCTGGCAGAATTGTTGTTTTCTTGTGCATATTATATTGAAACAGTCTAACCAATAAGGATCAGTTTGGTAGCCGGGCAGAAGGCAGTTAACTTGGGGTAACTGGGTATTATCCATGTTCATCCAACGTTTGATAGTCATGCAGTTTTTATCCCACAACTTGAAGGATACGTGATGGACGCGGGATTACTTTGTGTTTTGCCCGCTATTCTTGTCCGTAAAAGTTGAGCGAATTCAATTATCTGCCTTCTGACCCAGTAATGAAGTTACAAAAATGCCCTTACTTTTCAATTTGTTTACGACAATGCCAAGTATATATGCTAACCTAAGCCCACGGATCTTCAAACGTCACGATTGAAATCTTCAAAAGATGATTTCTCTCATCGACGAACGGTTGTTCCTCCACTGTTCATTCTCCGGCGAAGTACACATATGGTCCTCTCAACGGCAGCATAACATTCACCCTTAACTTTCCTATTTTCTATCTGTTGTCTTTTTCTTTTTGCCCACATTTATCCACGGACATATCTAGGGTTTTAAAGAATTTCCATCTATTGTTTGTTTTGATTCAATTTGTACGAGATGTGTTATGTTTCGTTTCAACTTTCTTGATTTCAGTAATTAAGGCTAGATTTCTTCGACTTTACTAGTTTTTGTTATATTTTGTATCTATTATTTGTTTTGATTCGATTTATACGAAATGTGTTAAGTTTTGTTTCATCTTTCTCGATTTCAGTAATTAGGGCTAGATTTCTTCGATTTTACCAATTTTCATTATAATTTGTATCTATTGTTTGTTTTGGTTCGATTTCTCCGATATGTGTTAAGATTAGGGTTTGGGGTTTCTTGATTTCCATGATTAGGGCTATATTTCCTCGATTTTAGGGTTTTCATTGTGCTAGATTTTGAACAAATTTGGACTTTGTGATTCTTTCACTATGTGATTTCAGTAATTAGGGCTAGCAGTTTTTATGTAATTCTTTCAATACAAACGGTTTCCGTGAGTGGAATGGTAGTCTTTTGGAAAGATTAAGTGTCATTGGTTATCATAGTACTCAAATGATTTGGTTATGTAGAACTCTACCATGAATCTTTTGGAGGTTGCGACTGTGCTGCTGTGGGCAATAATTTTCGCCAGCGTGCTGGCCCTTATCATATCAATAGCAAAAAATGGAAAACATAAGGGCACACTACGCGTAAGCACATGCGTGATCAGAAGAAAGCTCCTAAGTACTTGATATTGGACAAGATCTCTGAAAGGTTGGCTTTCAATGAAAGGATAACTCAATAGTCCAATAGGGAATGTTTCAAGAACCTCAGGATGTTGAACAAAGCTTTCATCGAGCTGTGCAGAGTTTTGTGAGATGATTGTGGTTTAACTGACGACCACTGTGTCTGTGGTTAAGAAGGTGGTTATCTTTCTACAGCCACTTGCCCACCCCAAAAAATAGGATCTTGCAAACTAATTTCCAGTTCAACGGCCAGACTATTAGTCAAGCATTCCACCAGATTCTTAGATCTGTGCTCAAGCTACATAAAAGACTCCTAGCACCCCCTACTACAGTTGATGAAGCAACCACTGATAAAAGATGAAAATGCTTTTAAGGTATATGTACTCAGAGAACTTGAGAACCTCTGTTCTGACAATATTTGATCTATTTTGTAGGGATGCGTAGGTGCATTAGACGGTACCCACATACCGCTACACATTCAGGTAGTAGACCAACCTAGATACAGGACAAGGAAAGATCATCTTGCTACAAATGTTTTAGGAGTTTGTGATACTGAAGGGCGTTTTGTCTATATGCTTGTAGGTTGGGAGGGATCAATAGCATATGGTCGCGTGCCCCGAGATGCAATCACTCATTCAAATGGACTGAGGGTCCTAACAGGTAAGTTGAGTAAATTATTATACTACGAATGCATTTTATAGTATGTGCTTACATGATGCATTGCCTCGAATTTTCACAAAATTATTACTTGTGCGATAGTGGATACACGAACTGTGAAGGTTTCTTCACCCCATACAGATAGACGTGTTATCATTATAGGAGTGGGGTGGTGCAAGTCACATACCACAAAATTACACGGAGCTATTCAGCCTTCAACATGCTGCAGCCCGCAATGTCATAGAGCGTGCATTTGGTATTTTGAAAAAGTGCTTCGCATGCTTACAGAGCCCCATATATTATCACATTAACACCCAATGTGATATAATCCTCGCGTGTGCTCTGTTGCATAATTTTGTAATAAACATCACGCCGTATGCCGCGTTGTTAGATCCGGCCACTAACCACTTCCCTGGAGCTGAAGAACAAATGAGTATGTCCAAAGACATAGATTACCATATTCAAATGGTGAATTTATCTCCTGGATAGAATTTGTTCAGAGATCAGTTGGCCAATGGACTTTGGGTAACATACCACTTAGCTAGGGGCTAGCTACTTCGATGCGTTAATTGTTTTGTGCTATTCATCTTGTTTGTGACGTTGTAACTGAAATTGATTTGTTGAGGGCTTCGACTTGCTTTCTTGATGACATATACTTACTTGTTGTGACATAGAATTTGATTATGCTTGTTTATTCCATCCTGGTTTCTCACCATGCTGTAAGGCTCAAAGATGGACGAAGTGACTTCTGAGAGATTTGATGACCTAGCCCAACCCACTCGAAGGGCACGACCTGCCATAACAGCACTCTATAAGCGTCCAGGTAGTAACCATGATGTAGTAGGGAATGAAAAAGAAAAGGAAACCCATTCAGAGCCAGCGAACACTAAGAAAGTGTATCTCAACACATGATTTTTGACGATTAATTGATTTTTGCAAGTTAATAGCAAGTACCTCACATTGAGAGGGAAGTCATTCCCTTATTATGAGTTGTGGTGCGAGATCTTTGGCCAATATTGGGCAATTGGGTCAGCCGCAAGAGATCATGAAATGCCAGAAATAGATTTGTAATTGACGCAGAGGATATTCATGCACTTGTTCACGATACAGAGGAAGAAATTGATGAGACAGAGCCCACGGGGACTCTGGCTGCTGGTAAAGCACCATCGTGTGTAGATGGTGGTCTGAGTGTAAGCCGTTGTAGGCGTAAGAGACCAAAGGTAGCGGATGAGACCAGATTAGCCACAAGAGCAGGAGACACACTAGTGAACATGGATAAACTCTTCATTAGGGCTGAAAAACTCATTTCCAAGAAAGAGCATAAACAGAAGCATGAAACAGATTTGGAAAACACCACCAAGCTGATGACGCAGATGGATGAATATGAAGACTTGAGCCTTGAGAGCAGGATGTGTTTAGTTGATCACCTACCCACACATGGTGGACAATACTGTTATTGTCTCAATATGGATGTAGAAGGACGTGCGGAATTTATCAGACTGTTTCTTGAGGGCAAGCTCCCATAGATGTGGTTACCTGTACGAGCTTGTGGACATTGTTTTGTGATGGCTATTCCCTTATGTTTCGGACATGGTTTTGTTTTGGCTACTGTGCACATTACATTGCGTACGTTTTTATTGTGTTGAATTGTCAGTTTAGTTTTTGGACATAGTGCGGACAGTTTTCCAGTTTTATGGTTCCATGTGAGGAGTAAACTGCCTCTTGTAACTCTGAACATAACTTGTCATATGTGTAGGCAGTTATTTAGTGCAAGCAATTCCTTTTCCATAGTGCAGGCAACGACTTTTTAATTGTGCATAATGACAATGACATATGAAGAAGATGTTACCAATACCAGTTAATGCAAGACCAAGAACATCTGAAGAAACTGTTTTGGATATTTTGTTTATTAGAAGTGCATTAAGTTGTTTTGGACATTGTTTTGTTAAGGAATGAAGTACTTGTGGAATTAATGGATACTTATAATTTGAGTGTGCGTTTGACATGTGAGCCAATGCAAGACCAAGAAGACGGCATTAATAGCAAGTTCTACAATACAATACCAACAAAACCAAAAGCAAGGTTGTTACCAAATTAAACATAAACCTATTAGGATAGGCATACGACAAGTTCTACAATACAAGTAATGATGGCAAGTTGCTGATGCGCATCAGAATGCCTAAGTTCATTTTACACGCAGAAGAAAGTTGCTCCATGTATAGCCATCCTGCTTTGGTTCCTTCCTTCTGCTATAAAGTTTCCAACAATCACCTGCAACCACGAAATGATGTACTTATGATAAGGAGAGACTATAACAACAACAGGTGAAATGCTTTAATCCTAAATGAGATTAATAGTCAACAATGCTAATATAAGAAAGATTATACTATGCTCTTCCTGACCACCAACATCTGATAAGATGAAGGATCCGGACAACATATCAAGCAAAGATACATTGTAGGCTACTTCACAATTCAGAAATCAAAAGTTTGCAAAAGTTAGAACGCAATCTACACAATGCATCAACAAACAGAAACTTCAAAACTATGTATCAACATAATTAATGGAATCTGCAGAATTGTACAGTGGAATATGCACAATTCATAAATAAAAAATATGCAAAATTTAGAATGCAATCTACACAATGCATCAACAGACGCAAACTTCAAAATCTTGCATCAACATATATAATGGAATCTGCAAAATTACATAGAGGAATATGCACAATTCATAAATAAAAAATCTGCAAAATTTAGAACGCAATCTATACAATGCATCAACAAAAGGAAACTTCAAAACCTTGCATCAACTTATTTAATGGAATCTGCAGAATTACACAGTGGAATATGCACAATTCATAAATTAGAAGTCTGCAAAATTTAGAATGCAATCTACACAATGCACATTTCGGAACTCAAACTCATCAGAAATGCACAATTTTGAACTAAAAAAAATTCAAAATGTGAATCCAAACCTTTTATATTTTATACGAAAATTTGTATACCAAAAAGTTACGCAGTTTATAAATCTTAAACCTTAAACCCTAATACAGGATATAATTTACTTGTAAAATTAAACCTAAACCCTAGGTAAGGTATTCGGCTATGAAGTCCGTGGTTGTGCTAACAAAAATGACGCAGGACGGATCTTCCTCTATGGGGACATGGGGGTTGTCCATAGACAGTAGCTCTTCCTCAATTGCCCCCTCATCAGCGTCAGTATCACCATACTCAATGACAATGGAATCTATTGGGTCATCTCCGTCGTGGCGCTCGAGCTTCACCGTTGGTTCGGCGGGTGGATGGTGGTGGCATCTATGGGGGTACCATTGCCCCTCCTTGTACGCCTGCTCGTACATGCGCAGTGAAAACCTCGTCGGCCATTTCACACGGTGAGGACGCAAACGAAGCGGCAGAACCCTAGATGAATAGTATTAATTCTTTCGTCACTTAATATCAAATGATTAATGTCAAGCGTAGAAATGTGCCATCTTTGACCATTAATCACTTTTTTGACATATCAGTAAATAATTGTTAATATGTGACTATCTCATAATCACAATTCCCGGCATAACAATTATTTCTGCATCAAGGGGCCCAGGGAAATTAATAATCTAATCCAAATATGAGATGGACAAAAGTATCATCTTGATATTCCATACCTTCCAGCATAAATCGTGCATATTCGGGAAACTTA
>JAOWBN010018401.1:0-10725 GCA_028565015.1 Pinguicula moranensis
GACAATATTTGCTCTTGCAATGACTATTGGTAGCCTTCACAATTGAACCGCATGAGCTTCGTTCATCTTGTTTACCTTCTTTGATCATGATTCGATTCTCTGATAGTCTTGTTGGTATTTATGTTCTTAATTTAAGAATTAGTTGCAATATTAGATAAGTATACGTTATTTAAGCCTAAGGGTTATTGTTCAATAAATAAAATTTTATTTCTAAATTTTCTACTTTGTAGCTGAGCCACACCATCCCAAATCCTAACCACCCATCGCCAGAAAATGCCCACTCGTAGCCGGAATACTGTTCACATAGGAGATATTGGTCCTATCGAAAATAATATTCATGCTGAAATATTGTTCATGCTGGAAGTACTGCTTATGACCGAAATTACTTTTCATGGGCGGAAATATAATTTTCTTCAATTTCTTTGTTTCGTCGATCATAGGTTCTGACGGAAGGGAAGAAAGAGAAAAAAGAAGGAAAAAAAGAAAACATAAAGGAAAAAAGAGAGAAAAAGGAAAAAAAAAGCTGTGAAAGAAAGAGGAGAAATAAAAAAACAAAATATTAGTGAACCAAAAACCCGAGGTAATGACTTATGTGTGTTTATAGTGGAGTGATGATGATATTGTTCGCCTAAATTTGGGTATACGAAATTGAGTGTGGAATTATTGATTGATTATTATTGTTGTGAGAGTAGATGTTGTTGTAGTGTTATGGTGACAATTATAAGAGTGGTGGACTATTGATTGTTGATTGTTAGATTTTGGTTTGTGGGTTGTGAATTGTTGTTGTGTTGATTGTAGTTCGAGTTGTTGTGTGGGAGATAACAGGGAAGTATAAAAATGTAGTGGATAAGTGATTAGAGGATTTGAGTAAGATCAATCTCGAGGGTCTGAAGGTCTTAGTCGGGTTTATACAAGGAACAAATGTCCCGACTAATACCACTAACCCCAATGTTGCATGATGAGAGACTCGCAGCTGCTTCCATTGTGGAGTGATATGCCATTTGTGGAAGTCTTGCCCTAAGCTATCGTGTGAAAGAGATTCGAGTAGAAGGAGATGGTTTGGATATATGGGTTGTGGTCGTAGAGGAAGGAAATGTGGTACTAGAGGTGGTGGATGAGGAGGCTATTGCACCACTTTGATGGCAGATGAGAAGGATCGAGCATCTTCGATGTTCGAGAGAAAGCTGAAAGCAATAGGGGTGGGAGATGAGACCAGGTTCTTGCCTCATTCCCCACTCCTAAATCTTTAGATTGGATCATTGACGATAGGACTTATGGGTATGTGGTGGTTGCTGTTAGGGAGTTTAGTTCCTATGCTCCTCTAGCAGTTCCGTTGAATATCAAGACAACTGATGGTACAGATCAGCCAATGGTTGATGTACAGTGCATTGTACAACATTTTGACTATGTCTAAAGTCTTGCATGCTCTTCCTTTCTTGTAAATCTTCTTTTTATAATGTCATTGTTAACCAACTTAACTGTACTGTTTTATTTGATCTTCCCAAGGTGATCTTCCGGGAGAAAGATTTTCACAAATGAGTACAGACGCAGTTATGGTGCAGTGGTGAAGGGTTTAAGATCTGATAATGCCACAGAATACACTAACATGACATCTGCAAAATATTTGTCATCACAAGGGATTCAGCATCAAACCATTAGCCCACACACACCAAAGCAGAATGGGTAGCTGATAGGAAGAATTGTCACCTTCGTGATGTGGCTATAAGCATAATATTCACGATGAATGTTCCAAAAGTACTTGTGGGGACAAACGGTTATTACAATTACCTTTTTTATTAGCATGATACCAACCTTTATCTTGGATTAGAAATCTCCATTTTAGATATGGAATGGTATGAAAGAAGATATTGTTCCCTTGAGAATTTTCGGATGTGTATGCTTTGTGCAGGATAAGAGGCCAAAGGTAGAAAAGTTGGATTCGAGGGCCATCAAGAGTGTATTTGTGCGGTATTCAACGACTCAGAAGGGATGTGTGTGTTAGAGTCCGATTGAGCGGAGATTGTTCGTGAGTATGGACGTTACATTTCGAAAACATGAGTCGTATTTATCACAAGGGTCCTCCTCACCTTTTGAGGGCTCTCCTGACTGCCTACGGCGAGAGAGAGAGTAGTAATGATGGGGGTGAGAGCAGTAGTGATAGAGGGTGACCGGTGATAGTACGAGTTGGAGACAATTTCTACCCATGCTCGGCTAGTGAGCTGGCAGTAGAGAGGGAGACTGCATAGGAGTTAATTCATGAGAGGGAGATTCTGGGACAGGGGGAGTTACACTTAGTGTACACGAGACATCATCCTCATGCTCGGTGGCAGAGGAGACCAGAGAGTTTCCTGAGTCGCTTGTGCCTGTCCCATGCCCAATGTCTTTGTCTGTTTCAACTCAAGGGACACCTCCATCTTCATCTTCATCAGCCCCTTTAGGTGATGTTACTCATTTCCATGATATTTTTCCATCAACACCCAGTCGGTTAGGAGGACAACTCACAGCAATGCAGGACGACCATCTAACAAATATGATTTTCCCCCCGATATTACTCATCCCCATGATATTGCCAATTTTTTTTCCAATTCACACATATTTCCCGGGGATGAACTCCATTTTCTCAATAATGCTTAAAATAACTTGTTGGAAGTGTGATTCTCCATCACTTACAATGCATTTGGGTGTTCCAAATCTTGAAAAGATATTCTTGCGCAGAAATTTCAGCACCACTGCTGCATCACTAGTGGGCGTGGCGATTGCCTCAACCCATTTGGATACGTAATTCACTGCTACCAATATGTACTCCTGCCTACGGACAGAGGAAATGACCTCATGAAATCAAGTCCCCATACATCAAAGACTTCAACTTCCAGCATACTTTGCTAAGGCATTTCATTCCTTTATGAGATTTGTCTCATTCTTTGGCATCTGTCACACTTGGGCACAAACACATGTGAATCTTTGAATAATGTAGGCCAATAGAATCCACTCCGCAGTACCTTAACTGCGGTCCTTTTGCCTCCAAAGTATCCCCACATTCTAGTGCATGGCAGTGAGTCAGAATAGAATTCATATCTTTCTGTGGAACACATATGTGAATCACTTGATCTGAGTAATATTTGTACAGTACTGGCTCATCTCACAAATATAATTTCACTTGGGAGAAAAATCTTTTCTTTTGTTGCCATGATGATCCATAATGAATAATCCTGCATGTAAGATAATTTACAATATCTGCAAACCATGGCTCTGTAGTTCCTTGGATAACCAGCAGTCTTTCATCTGCAAAAGAATCATTGATTGGAAATTTGTCCATCTCACTTCCTGTAAGGTTTTCCAGGCATGAAAGGTGATCGGCTAATACATTTTCAGATTCCTTCTTGTCTTTGATTTCAACATCAAACTCTTGTAGGAGCAAAATCCATCTGATCAGCCTTGGCTTAGCATCCTGTTTCAGCATGAGATATTTGATGGCAGAGTGATAAGTATAAAATACTACTTTGCTTTCCAAAATGTAGTGTCTAAATTTGTTAAATGCAAACACCACTAATAGCTCATTTTCTGTGGTGGCATAGTTAATTTCAAGGCATTCAATGTTCTGCTTGCATAGTAAATTGTACGAAATAATATGTTTTTCCTCTGCCCAAGCATCGCTCCTACTGCATAATCACTTGCATCACGCATGGTTTCAAATGGCTCACTCCAGTCAGGTGTATTAATGATAGGTGCAGTGGTCAGCTTATTTTTCAAGAAATTGAATGCCTTCAAACAGTTATCCTCAAACTAAAAAATTGGCATCTTTTTCTAGCAACTTGCATAGTGGCCTGGTGATGTGTGAAAAATCTTTAATGAATCTTCTGTAAGAACTTGCAAGGCCCAAGAAGCTTCAAATTCCCTTTATAGAAGTTCGTGGTAGTAGTTTGGCAATTACTTTGATTTTTACTTTGCCAACTTCTATCCTCAAACTTGACACCTTGTATCACAGCTTCCTTCGTGTACCATGAAATGACATTTTTCCCAGTTAAGTACTAAATTTGAAGTTTCACACCTCGCCAGCACCAATTTTAAAATTTTCAATTACCCTTCAAATGATTATCTCACCACAGAGAAGTCATCCATGAAAATTTCAATTATGCACTCCACCATGTCAGAAAAAATGGAGGTCATGCGCCTCTGAATGGTGGTTGGAGCAGTGCAAAGTCCAAATGGCATTCGGCGATATGCAAATGTTCCATAAGGGCCCTGGTCTTCAGGTGCTATACAAAATCTGGTTGTATCCAGAGTATCCATCCAGATAGCAGTAAAATTTGTGGCATGCTAATCGATCTAACATATGATCAATAAAAGGTAATGGATAGTGATTCTTTCTTGTGTCCTTGTTCAATGCTCTGTAATCCATACAGATTCTCCATCCAGTGACTGCCCTTTTGGGAATAAGTTCATTCTGCTCATAACTGTCATTCTTCCTTTCTCTGGGACACACTGGACTGAGTATTCCGAGATAGCATATACCACTCTAACATCCAACCATTTCAAAATTTCCTTCTTAACTACCTCTTTCATGATAGGATTCAACCTTCTTTTGGAAACTACCACTGGTTTGTTTCCTTCTTTCAACAATATTTTGTGCATGCACTCAGATGAACTAATTCCTTTTATACTTGTCAAGGTCCATTCTATGCCACATTTGCGATCCCTAAGCACACGCAGCAGACTGTCTTCTTGTTGATATGAAAGAAAACTTGAGATGATAGCTGGCAAAGTCTCATCATTGCCCAAGAATGCATACTTCAAATGTGTGGGCAATGGTTTGAGCTCCAAAATAGATGGATGCTGGATTGACTTGTTCTGGGATGCTGGACGTTCTCCCAAAATTTCAAAATAGGCATTTCTGTAACTTCCATTAGCATCCAACTAATTGGCATATTCTTTAACTCCAGGCTCTTCCAGAATAATTCAGTACTAACAAAACAATTCTCCAGGTCACTCTGCTGATATGTATAATAAGGCTGGCTGAATTGTTCAATAGTCTCAACACTCAAACAATCTTCTCTGTGGTAATGATATTTCAATGCCCGGAACACATTAAATTTAATCTCTTTCCCTAGCTATCCTCTTTGGACATCAATGAGAGCACCTACTGTTACTAGAAATGGCCTTCCCAAAATAATGGGAATGTCTTTATCTTCCTCCATATCCAAAATAATGAAATCAGCCGGAAAGATAAATTTATCCACTTTGATGAGGACATCTTCAACTATTCCTTTGGGATGCTTGATGGATTTATCTGCCAGATGTAAAGAGATTGTAGTAGGCTTGGCTTCACCTAATCCCAACTTCTAAAAAATAGACATAGACATAAGATTAATGCTTGCATCTAGATCACATAAAACTCTAGCAAATGTGGAATTTCCAATAGAACAGGGGATAGTAAAACTCCCTGGAACTTTTAGCTTTGGTGGCAACTTCTTTTGGAGGATGGCTCTGCATTCCTCCGTGAGTGCCACAGTCTCATAATCTCCAAATTTCATCTTGTTGGACAGAATGTCCATCACGTAGTATGGCATCTTCTCAGAAGCTTCTACAAATGGAATGTTAATATGCAGTTTTTTAAAAAAATATCCGTAAACTTTTGGAACTGTTTGTCCGATTTCCCTTGTTTTAATCTTTGTGGGAATGGAACTGGTATTTTCTATTCTTCCTCCTTCTGCGGTATCACTTCTTCAGACTTTGTAACTTTTTTCTTTTTTGGCTGGTGGAGTATCCTTGGGCATAATTTTCACCTCTTTCCCACTTCTCAGAGTTATAACTTGGCATTACTCCTTTGGATTCACCTCAGTGTTGCTTGGCAATGTTCCAGGGTCTCTCTCTGCTAGTTGTTTTGCTAACTATCCCACCTGAGCTTCCAGATTTCTCATAGCTACTGTTTGATCCTTGAAACTAGACTTTATTTCTTGCATAAATCTTTGTGAAGCGGTGGCCAACTGTGCTACCAAATCTTGAAGGTTTTGGTTGTTCTTTGCAGTCAAGGCCACCTGAGTGATCAGATCATCTGATGACAAGCGTTGTGGTTGTGGGTTTCCTTGTGGCCTCTGCATCTGTTGTTGACCTTGGAAATGCCTTGGTCCTTGAAATGGCATCTATCAATGAGGGTTCAACACATTTTGATTGTTACTCCATAAAAAATTTGGATGATCATTCTTTTTTGTATTGAAGTTTCGGTATCTTGGCTGATTTGATACATAATTAAGTTGATCCATAGGAATGTTATCCATTGTTTATATCTCCTGACACTGATCTTTGTGTTGTGGTCCTCCACACATCTCACAAGACAATTGTTGAACTACCATTACTGGTCTTGGTACTCCTTTTTGACTAAATAAGGTTTAAATCCTTGAGCTCATGGCATGCATTGCAGCCGTCAGTGCATCCCTCTTATCGAGTTCATATTTTCCTCCAAGTCTTTTGCTACTTTCTCTCTCAGTGGGTCATATATAATAGCTCTGAGCCATGAGTTCTAAAAGTGTGTAAGCTTCATTGTATGATTTGTTCATGAATGTGCCATTGGCTGTCGCATCTATTTCTCTTTTTGTGGTGTTGTCCAGTCCATTTTAGAATGCTTGGATTTGCCTCCAGCGTGGTAATCCATGATTTGGAAAACTCCTCAGTAAATCTTTAAATCTTTTCCATGATTCATACAATGTCTCCATCTCTCTCTATTTGAATGATGGGATTTCACTCAATAATCTTGTTGTCATGGAGGGTGGAAAGAATTGAATGAGGAATTGTTTTCTCGGGTCTTCTAAAGTGTGTATTGAGTCTGGGGGAAAGGCTTGTAGCCATCCCTTTGATAACCTTAGTTTGATTGCATTCGAAGTCACTCCTGCATACTTAAGAGTATCACATATCTCCACAAAAGCACTAATGTATAAATTTCGATCTTTTGTGGTTCCTCCCCCATAGGTGGAGTACTGCATCAATAACTGGATAGTGGACGGTTTTAACTCGAAGTTGTTTTTAGCCTAAATTATAGGTCTCCTGATGTAAGGAATTGCTTCATCTGCTCAAGCTAGGGCAAAATCCTCCATGGGAACATCATCTTCATCTTGGACTACAACCACATTCCTCTGGTCTCTATCCTCATTTTTCTGGCATTTGCATTCTGTCCATTTCTCTCTGTTGTGCTTTCCTTCAGGCTTGAAAGGTTCTTTCAATTTCTGGGTCTACCTCTTCGCTAGAGGAGTCACTTCCGGAGGGATTCATACAATACCTGCAAACAGAGTTCCAAAAATTAAAAACAAAAGAAATTAAGGTTCAATCTAGCTGAAACTTGCTTGGCGTTAATCTTGTTTAAGCTGCCAATACACAACAACAACGCCAAAAACTTGATGCGCAAAAACTGGTTGCACTTTACTTGCAAGTGTACAACTAACACAAGTAATAAAGTGATGATAAGGATGTCGAACCACGAGGATTGGGATAAACAACCACTAACATTCACAAGCTTCGTGCAATTTGAATAGAATAAAACTGGGGTGATACTAATCTAGTCACTAATCTACAAATTAAGCAATGAACAGAGATGATTAAAATACATTGGAATAAATGCAATTCGAGGTCAGAGGATGGAGACATACAGGGGAGTGCAACTTCACCACTTGAGTCATTCGGGTAGAATTATAATTTGATTAATCATGTACCAATTATCATATTATGTCTACAGGATTCACCTATCATAGACTCTTATCTCTCTTGAGTTTACGCGTCCTTCTTTGATTTATAGATTAGCATCTCTCGATGTTTCATTCAAACAAACCAAAGACATTGCTCTCAAGTGATCCTCACACGGTAGTACTGATTCTATAGTCATTCTCATGCTATAGCAATTGGTGTGGACCTTGTTACGCCTAACATAATTTGTGTCTCTCCACCTTCCATTATACTTAGTGCACTTACTTACGTTGACCAAACATAAATAGACGAAGATGAAGAACAACAAGATTAAACACAATAAGAACAACTAAAACATGATAAACATTTAATAATCTCCCTGAGTTTTTTAAGGGCTACTTTGCGCCCCTGAACTTAGAAATTTAGTTCATGCTTAAGGCATGAGCCAATCTACTAACGCACAATAACGAGTTCATCATAAGATAGATAGAGAATTGGATCGGTTCTCCCTTGAACAAAAGCTCCAAGATGGCGGCTTAAAATTCTTCTTCTTGAACAACACGGCTCTTCGTACGTCCTATCTTGATTTTGCATTTTCTGCCTTTTATACCACTCTGGTAGCTTCTCGCGGAAGCTTCAAGTACAGTGCACGGGTATATTTGTCCGTCTACCAAATGTGTTGCGCAGATATATGTATACGTATCACCTTGCATGGTCATTCGATCAGGAGTTGGTGTCACACATTGGATAATTGAGGCAAATCTCTGCTTTTGGGATTGTTTTTCTTCATTTCTCTCTCAAAGAGCAATTAATTAACTATTTCTGCAAAATGAAGGTAAACAGGTATAAAATACATGTTCCATCATCCTTATTGAGCCAAATTAGACTCAAATAGTGTACATTTATTAGGTATAAAGTCGACTCATCAACATCCCCAAACTTGAATCATTGCTTATCCTCAAGCAAACAGATCCAACAAAAAAAATTTAAATGCACAGTAAGGATGTGGGTGTAAAGGTGGACACCTAACTCCAAGTCATGCATGTACAAGTATAGTTTCTTATGCTTGTAGCCATCATCAACTTTTGTGTTACTTCATACATAGAGGTGTCAACTATGGCCAGAACTTTGGGATTTTTCTCACTTTCAGGTCAGGTTACCCTCCTCAAACCTAGACTTAATAGATTTTTCCTTCCAACTTTTCTTTCAGTTTAATTTTTTCATCTCCCTTGCTTTTTGCCATGCCAAGACGGTCAGCGATTGAGATAGACATTATTTTGACCCAAGAGTATTTATGTAACTGACAATTCAAAAGTATTATGTACATCAAAATGCTCTTCTTTTCTTTTGTTTTGTGACAACTAATTCTATCTTTGAGTGCACATAAGCAATTGCTTAACAATCCCTCGAGATAAAAAATATAACTTTTTTTTGTGCTTTTTCTATTTGTCCTTTTGTTTTACTTTTATTTTTTTCAATCCCTAACTTGTCCCAATCTTGGTTTAGGCTCATAGGGGTTACTTTTGAACAGAAGAAATTCATTTGGATTTCTCTATCAGTCTTAGCCTAAAGTAGGGTACCTTCCCCAAAATAAAAGTTTTCTTCCTTAAATCACTCTCCCCAGTTCTGTCCTTGATCGATTTCTCTTATGTATCATAAGTTTTTTTTTCTTCCAAAGTATGACAATGACCCTAAAGGCAAAAGAGTAATTGGTACACCATACAACAAAAGTAGTACATAGGCAGAAAAATGCAGTACCACACAGATCAAAACAGACGAGCTTCAAAAGATCAAAAATAAATAAAGCAAAAGTGCAAGATTCAGCAGTCAGAAAACTCCCCATCCCCAAACTTATCATACACTGCCCCCAATGGATAAAGAAATAAGAGTTTAAGTAATACTCCCCCGAAGGCAGGCAAAGTCATTCTTCATTTAGAGTTGGAGTCTGTTCCCACTAGGTTGTAGATACGCGTGCCATCCTCTTCTTCTTCTTCCTCCTCCTCCTCCTCGTCTTCATCTTCATCGTCGGTTCCAGTAGTTGCCTAGCTTGGTGGTGCAGATGAGTAAAGGTCAGTGGAGGTGACATTGGGCTGACAGGGAACTGACACCCTTCATTGCGGACATCAGTACCAAATTTGTGTACACTACAGAGACGCATCGATAAGAATGGTCCACAAACGCCTCCCACTGGTCCGGAGGTGGAGCAGCAACTACTGGAAGCATGGTTGGTGTAGGCTTCTTAAGCTTATGGCCAGGGGTTTGTACTTGCAGAGGAGGAATATGAGTTGCCATTTTGGTTTTACCTTTTGACTTGTAGGTGGTTGGCGTAGTATGTTTCTCCGGGGTGGCTTCAGTCTTGATGGTTCGACAGTAAGAGTAAGTGCCCAACTTGCTTGTCAAAGTAGGAGTGATATCCAGAGTAGGAGGGAACAATTTCTCCTCCTCAACCAAGGCTACTCTAGCCTTCAGACACATCGCAATTATCAAGGAATGGAAGTGCAGTGAGTTAGGACACTTCTCCAAGGCAGCCAGACTTTCCATAATGTCCATGTAAATCACCTTCCAAACATCAATGCTACGGCCAGTTTAAATGGCATATATGAGCAGCAACCTCTTCAACGTGATGTCCCCAGTGTTGGTAGTCGGCCTCATCCTCGTGCATATTAATAAGTACCGGATGAGAACAGTGGCACGGTAATCTGCCTTGTTGACTCCCAGTTCAATCGGTTTATTTCTAGTTGGCATCTTCCAGGTCATTCCCGAAGAACATAGATATTCAGCCACATCAGCCAAATCAGGGTATTCCTCATTGAATTTCGAGAATTCATCTTCACCCATGCACAAAATGTTGTGAATTTGATTTATCTCGGCCGAGCTAAATGACACCCAAATCCCTCTAACGTAGACTTAAAAGTCATTCATGACAGCCAAATTAGCATAAAATTCCTGGACCGGATTTTGTGCATATTTAGGTCCTGTTTTGCGCAGGCCTGCTTCTTCTTCTACTACTTCTTCTTATTTTTAAGAGGGGTGGTGTTTTGCGCAAGTACTTAA
>JAOWBN010018412.1:0-10724 GCA_028565015.1 Pinguicula moranensis
TCGATAAAGTCCATACTGATACTCATCCAGGGAGCAGACGAAATACTGAGTGGTTGTAGGAGTCCAGCATGTGCAGAAATATCAGCCTTACTACCCGCACAAACTACACAATCTTTTATCCATTCTTCAACTGCTTTCCTCAATCCTGGCCAATAGAAGTATCTTCGGATCCTGTCAAGTGTTGCTTGAATTCCTGAGTGTCCCCCTACAGGAGAGTCATGAAGCATCAGTATAATATTGCTTCGGATACCTGTGCCACTACCTACACAAATCTTTCCATTCCTTCTTAACAGACCCTTCTGCAAAATGAATTCTGGGTAATGCTCTTGATTTATGGCCTTGGCTTGTAGGATGTTATTAAAGTAAGAGTCACTGATATAACTACTGGCTACTTCCTCCACCCAATCAGACCTGCTTTCTGATATACTGTAACATTCAGCATTGACTTTTGGACCAAACCGTGACAATGCATCAGCCACCTTGTTGTCCACTCCCCTCTTATACTGCACTGAATAGTCATAGCCAAGCAATTTTGTTGTCATTTTTTGCTGAGTCATGGTGCGTAGTCTTTGCTCTAACAGATGCTTCAGTGCTTGTTGATCCATTTTGATAATGAAAGGTCTTCCTAAGAGGTAGCCATTCCATTTTTTATTGCTAATACAACTGCCAACAATTCTTTCTCATAAGTAGATAGCCCCTTCTATTTTACTCCCAATGATTTACTGAAATAGGCGATAGGTCTGCCACCTTGAGTCAGCACGGCCCCTATGCCTTCATCACAAGCATCAGTCTCCACAATGAATGGAGATTCGAAGTCTAGCAGCTGGAGTATAGGTGCCTCACACATAGCATTTTTCAGAACATTAAAGGCTTGATGAGCTTCTGCATCCCATAAAAATGAATCCTTCTTGAGCAAACTAGTGAATGGTTTGCTGATAGCCCCATAATTTTTTATGAACTTCCTATAGTAGCCAGTTAACCCTAAGAACCCTCTCAATGATTTCAGGCAGTTAGGAACTTTCCAGTCTTTCATAGCTGCTATCTTGGATGGATCAGTTGCTACCCCAGCTCCGGATATCACATGCCCCAAGTATTCTATTGATCTCTGCCCAGAAGAACATTTGGATTCTTTGGCAAATAATTGGTTACACCTCATCAAACTCAAGAATGCTCGTAGATGCTCCACATGATCTGACCAATTGCGGCTATATATCAATATATCATCAAAAACAACCAACACAAACTTGCAGATGAAGGACTCAAAAATCTGATTCATCAAACTGTGGAATGTGGCCGGAGCATTACACAGTCCAAAGGGCATCACTAAGAATTCATACTGCCCTTGATGTGTCACAAACCTAGTAAGGTATCTATCTCTATCAGCCATAGATATTTGGAAGTAGCCGGACCTCAGATCTATCTTGTTCAAAAGTACTGCACCGTGTAATTCATCTATCAACTCATCAATAATAGGGATGCGGAATTTACTCTTCACTGTGAGGTCATTCAAATAGCGGTAGTCTACGCACATTCTCCAACCACCATCCTTCTTCTTCACAAGCAGTACAGGGGAAGCAAACATACTATGACTCCTTTGTATCAAACCTGTCTCCAACAGTTCAGCAACAATCCTCTTAATTTCATCCTTCTGGTAGTGTGGTGTTCTATAGGAAACTTGTTTCTTGGGGACAGCACATGGTACTATGGTAATAGTGTGCTCTACTTCTCTTTTAGGAGGAAGGTTGGACGGTTCTTTGAATATATCAATGAACTGATACAACAACTCCTTCAACTCATCAGTTTTAGCACTGTTAAGATTGCTTGTAACCATGTCAGTAGCCCTTAAATTTCCTTGCTCATCTTTTTGCAATGTTGTACATGACCAATCCTTGGTTTCTATGTGACAAAATTCGCCATGTATCAACCCTTTATCAATACTCAGGTCATTTGCACAAACTTTGCCAATTACAGTAGCCACTCCACTATTGATAATCTTCAACATCTTCCTGGCAGTTATCAACTTTAGTTCCTGCTTGCCAATGTAAGCTTGTATCTGAATAGGTACACCATCTCTTTCTATAGTGATTACCATGTTCTTGTAGTTGTACAACACTGAACCATAATTCTTAAGCCAGTCACCACCTAGTATGAAGTCATAGCTATGCAGCGGGAAGGTCCTAGGTGAACAAACGAATTCCATTCCCTACATATTCCACTTGAAATCCTTGCACTTCACTGAACTACAGCTTCTCACTCCATCTGTCACTTCAACCATCATGGGTTGAGCGTACTCCAAGTGACACTTCATCCTATCAGCAAACTTTTGATCTATAAAGCAATGTGAACTTCCCCCATCAAATAGTACTTGCATTGGTTCACCCTTGTATGATCCCAATACACGGTAGGTGTTGACATTGCTATTACCGCATATAGCATTTATAGATAAATTTCCTTCATCAGCAACTTCCCTCTCTTGCTCTTCTTCAGGGCTGGCAGACTCATCATGGTTCTGGTCTGTCTTTATCTCATGTTCACACGGATCAGCTTGCATCAAAAATAATCTGGTTGCACACTTATGGCCCGGAACAAAGGGGCTTCGACACTTAAAACACAACTTCTTCTCAAATCTTTCTTTCATTTCTGCATCTGTAATGAACTTCCTTTTTTCAGTAGGTTGGTAAGGTTTGCCCTTAGCAATGACTGGAGGGTTGGTCTTAACAGGAGGTTTGTGGGACATTTTATGGATGTCCCCTGCTACTATTTTATCTACTAGGTAGCTCACTGATCTTTCCTATTTTTTAGCTGATGCTATGACCTGCAACAAGGTAGGTGGATTATCAGCTCGGACTGCCGACCTGAGCTCAAACTTCAAACATCCTATGAACTTCTCCTTGAAGAATAATTCACCAAACTCTGGATATGCTGAGGCAACAGAGGTGACAAGGGGATCGAATATTCTTAATAACTCTTGGAGGGATTCTTGTGCCCCTTGTTTCATGCACATGAACTCTTCTAATAAATTGTCAGGATCTTCAGTATCAAACCTTATCAGAGTAGCAGCTATGAACACTTCCCATTCATTCGGTTTAGGCCTCCTCAAACTCCTGTACCACTCATCAGCATCGCCCTCAAAATGCATCCTAGCAAATTCAACCTTCTCATAATCAAATATGCCATTATAGATGAAAAAATAAGCTTCACATCGTTCAATCCATGATCTAGGGTTCATCCCCGTGAATCTAGGGAAGTCAGTATAAGGCATTTTTGCTTTCCTAACTCGGCCAATATCCTCATAATCATAGTCTTCAACATCAATACCACGATTATCATTTAGAGGTGTCTGACGATTAATAGGTGTTTGAAAGTAATTAACACCCGAAGTTCCAATGTTCTTATCGGGAGGATCACCAAGAGGGAACTTACTAGCATTCTGTCTATTATCAGGGGGTTCACCGAGAATTGACTTACTAGAATTATGTCTGTGAAACATTTCTACCACAGAGTTTACTTGTTTCTCGATGCGTTGTTGGAACAATATCATCGCTTGCTCAGATCTGGCTACTTGCGCCTTCAACTCGTCAGTGCTATTTTTCATTCCATCAGATATATTGTTCAATCTTTCTTCCAGTATACTTATCTTCTCCACTGGTTCCGCTCTACCTTCGGGATCTTGTCCAGTATCCAGATTTACTGGTGGTGATAGTCCTTCCGGCCTTTTTCCCAGCAGCACCTCTCTCTTGATCCTAGTCATCTCCTCGTTAGCTTCACTCAGGGTCGCCATTTCAATGGGATCAACCATTATATTAGGACGGCGATTTTTTTTTCTTTGCAATCTTGGAAAGCGTTGGCTGGATTTGATGCAACCTCGCTCTGATACCAGTTGTAACGATCCCGGAGGATTGTTACTGAAATCTGATAGTCGGTGAAGATGATTTGGGAATAAGATTTGGGATACAGAGAAGAAGAGCTGTAGAGAGGATTCGAGAGGAGGATAAGTGTTCTTACTTCATTCGATAACCGACAAAATGTGCCCCCATCAATACATATACTCGACCTAATGTCGTTAACAGTGCAAATACGATTAAAAGTCTTAATAACGCATAATAACAATTACATACTAATAAAAGCGTTAAAATAAACAGACGACGTTTCTTCCTTCTACTTGAGCCACTTTTCTTCTCTTCATCAACGATCACAACTTCTTTCTTCTTTCTGCTCCCTCTCTTTGCCGTGGTCTGCCAGTCTAACAAATGAGAGAATTGTCCACGAAATGGCAGCGACATAACATTGTCTCCTCCTTTAGCAGAACCTTGTCCCCAAGGTTCCAAGTAAGAAAAATACTTATTAATAAGAGATTCATCCTCCCAAGTTGCTTGTTTCTCGTTGGATCCATGCCACTGGATCAACCACTGTTCCACACGGCCCTGTTTACCAGGTTTCATCTGTCTGTCCAAGACTTGTTCTAGGATATAGAGTAACTTCCATTTGCCTTCATAATTGGTGGTCCCCCTGCCAACAGCTCACGGCTTTTCAATTTTTCCTTCAGCAAAGAAACATGGAAAACTGAATGGATCTTACTATCTTCTGGCATGTCCAGCTTATATGCTACTTTACCTATCTTTTCCACAATCTTGTAAGGCCCATAATACCTAGGAGATAGCTTCATATTACGCCTGAACTGCAAAGAATTCTGTTTATATGGATGTAACTTCAAGTAAACTTGGTCCCCTACAGCATACTGCCTCTCTTCCCATCCCTTGTCAGCATTACTCTTCATTCTTTCCACTGCCTTTTTTAAATTTGCCTTCAGCAGTGAATGCACCTCCTCTTTTTGTTGTAAAAACTCTTTAACTGTCGTACCAGTAGCAGAAACAGACAGAGGTAATGGCACATGTTTAGCTTCATACCCATACAGTGCTTTGAAAGGAGTCATCTTGGTGCTCGAGTGTTTGGTAGTATTGTACCAGAATTCAGGCAGAGGTAGCCATTTGGACCATGAATGTGGCTTATCAGAACACATACATCTGAGGTAAGTTTCCAAGCACCTGTTAACCCTTTCAGTTTGTCCATCAGATTGTGGATGATATGTTGAGCTGAGTGCAAGCTTCACTCCTGATAACTTCATTAATTCGCCCCAAAACTGACTAGTAAACACTTTGTCTCTATCAGAAATGATCTCCTGGGGTAATCCATGCAATCTGTAGACTCCATCTATGAAAACCTTGGCCACAGACTCTGCTGAATATGGATGCACCATGGCTATGAAATGACTATACTTGCTAAATCTGTCCACCACTACAAAATAAGTTGTTTGCCCTCTGATTTTGGAAGACCCTCGATAAAGTCCATACTGATACTCATCCAGGGAGCAGACGGAATACTGAGTGGCTGTAGGAGTCCAACATGTGCAGAAACATCAGCTTTACTACCCGCACAAACTGCACAATCTTTTACCCATTCTTCAACTGCTTTTCTCAATCCTGGCCAATAAAAGTATCTTCAGATCCTGTCAAGTGTTGCTTGAATTCCAGAGTGGCCCCCAACAGGGGAATCATGAAGCATCAATATGATATTGCTTCGGATACCTGTGCCACTACCTACACAAATCTTTCCATTCCTTCTTAACAGACCCTTCTGCAGAGTGAATTCTGGATAGTGCTCTTGGTTTATGACCTTGGCTTGTAGGATGTTATTGAAGTAAGAGTCACCGATATAGCTACTGGCTACTTCCTCCACCCAATCTGACCTGCTTTCTGACATACTGTAAAATTCAACATTGACTTCTGGACCAAACCGTGACAATGCATCAGCCACCTTGTTGTCCACCCCCCTCTTATACTGCACTGAATAGTCATAGCCAAGCAGTTTTGTTGTCATTTTCTGCTGAGTCATGGTGTGTAGTCTTTGCTCTAACAGATGCTTCAGTGCTTGTTGATCCGTCTTGATAATGAAAGGTCTTCCTAAGAGGTAGCCATTCCATATTTTTTACTGCTAATACAACCGCCAACAATTCTTTCTCATAAGTAGATAGCCCCTTCTGTTTTACTCCCAATGATTTACTGAAATAGACGATAGGTCTGCCACCTTGAGTCAGCACTGCTCCTATGCCTTGATCACAAGCATCAGTCTCCACAATGAATGGAGATTTAAAGTCTGGCAGCTGGAGTACAGGTGCCTCACACATAGCATTTTTCAAAACATTAAAGGCTTGATGAGCTTCTGCATCCCATAAAAATGAATCCTTCTTGAGCAAACTAGTCAATGGTTTGCTGATAGCTCCATATTTTTTTATGAACTTCCTATAGTAGCCAGTTAACCTTAAGAACCCTCTCAATGATTTCAGGCAGTTAGGCACTTTCCAGTCTTTCATAGCTGCTATCTTGGATGGATCAGTTGCTACCCCAGCTTCGGATATCACATGCCCCAAGTATTCTATTGATCTCTGCCCAAAAGAACATTTGGATTCCTTGGCAAATAATTGGTTACTTCTCATCAAACCCAAGACTGCTCGTAGATGTTCCACATGATCTGGCCAGCTGCGGCTATATATCAATATATCATAAAAAAAAACCAACACAAACTTGCGGATGAAGGACTCAAAAATCTGATTCATCAAACTCTGGAATGTGGCTGGAGCATTACACAGTCCAAAGGGCATCACTAGGAATTCATACTGCCCTTGGTGTGTCACAAAGCTAGTAAGGTATCTATCTCTATCATCCATCAATATTTGGAAGTAGACGGACCTCAGATTTATCTTGCTGAACCATATTGCACCGTGTAATTCATCCATCAACTCATCAATAATAGGGATGGGGAATTTACTCTTCACTGTGAGGCCATTCAAATAGCGGTAGTCTACACACATTCTCCAACCACCATCCTTCTTCTTCACAAGCAGTACAGGGGAAGCAAACGGACTGTGACTCCTTTGTATCAAACCTGTCTCCAACAGTTCAGCAACAATCCTCTCAATTTCATCCTTCTGGTAGTGTGGTGTTCTATATGGAACTTGTTTCTTGGGGACAACACCTGGTACTAGAGTAATAGTGTGCTCTACTTCTCTTTTATGAGGAAGGTTGGACGGTTCTTTGAATATATCAGTGAACTGATACAACAACTCCTTCAACTCATCAGTTTCAGCACCGTTAAGACTACTTGTAACCATGTCAGTAGCCCTTAACCTTCCTTTCTCATCTTTCTGTAGTGTTGTACATGACCAATCTTTGGTTTCTATGTTACAAAATTCGCCATTTATCAACCCTTTATCACTACTCAGGTCATCTGTACAAACTTTGCCAATTACAGTAGCCACTCCACTATTGATAATCTTCAACATTTTCCTGGCAGTTATCAACTTTAGTTCCTGCTTGCCAGTGTAAGCTTGTATCTGAATAGGTACACCATCTCTTTCTATAGTGATTACCATGTTCTCGTAGTTGTACAACACTGAACCATAATTTTTAAGCCAGTCACCACCTAGTATCAAGTCATAACTGTGCAGCGGGAAGGTCCTAGGTGAACAAACAAACTCCATTCCCTGCATATTCCACTTGAAATCCTTGCACTTCACTGAACTACAGCTTCTCACTCCATCTGCCACTTCAACCATCATAGGTTGAGCGTATTCCAAGTGACACTTCATCCTATCAGCAAACTTTTGATCTCTAAAGCAATGTGAACTTCCCCCATCAGTACTTGCATTGGTTCACCCTTGTATGATCCCAATACACGGTAGGTGTTGACATTGCTATTACCGCATATAGCATTTATAGATAAATTTCCTTCATCAGCAACTTCCCTCTCTTGCTCTTCTTCAGGGCTGGCAGACTCATCATGGTTCTGGTCTGTCTTTATCTCATGTTCACACGGATCAGCTTGCATCAAAAATAATCTGGTTGCACACTTATGGCCCGGAACAAAGGGGCTTCGACACTTAAAACACAACTTCTTCTCAAATCTTTCTTTCATTTCTGCATCTGTAATGAACTTCCTTTTTTCAGTAGGTTGGTAAGGTTTGCCCTTAGCAATGACTGGAGGGTTGGTCTTAACAGGAGGTTTGTGGGACATTTTATGGATGTCCCCTGCTACTATTTTATCTACTAGGTAGCTCACTGATCTTTCCTATTTTTTAGCTGATGCTATGACCTGCAACAAGGTAGGTGGATTATCAGCTCGGACTGCCGACCTGAGCTCAAACTTCAAACATCCTATGAACTTCTCCTTGAAGAATAATTCACCAAACTCTGGATATGCTGAGGCAACAGAGGTGACAAGGGGATCGAATATTCTTAATAACTCTTGGAGGGATTCTTGTGCCCCTTGTTTCATGCACATGAACTCTTCTAATAAATTGTCAGGATCTTCAGTATCAAACCTTATCAGAGTAGCAGCTATGAACACTTCCCATTCATTCGGTTTAGGCCTCCTCAAACTCCTGTACCACTCATCAGCATCGCCCTCAAAATGCATCCTAGCAAATTCAACCTTCTCATAATCAAATATGCCATTATAGATGAAAAAATAAGCTTCACATCGTTCAATCCATGATCTAGGGTTCATCCCCGTGAATCTAGGGAAGTCAGTATAAGGCATTTTTGCTTTCCTAACTCGGCCAATATCCTCATAATCATAGTCTTCAACATCAATACCACGATTATCATTTAGAGGTGTCTGACGATTAATAGGTGTTTGAAAGTAATTAACACCCGAAGTTCCAATGTTCTTATCGGGAGGATCACCAAGAGGGAACTTACTAGCATTCTGTCTATTATCAGGGGGTTCACCGAGAATTGACTTACTAGAATTATGTCTGTGAAACATTTCTACCACAGAGTTTACTTGTTTCTCGATGCGTTGTTGGAAAAATATCATCGCTTGCTCAGATCTGGCTACTTGTGCTTTCAACTCGTCAGTGCTATTTTTCATTCCCTTAGATATACTGTTCAATCTTTCTTCCAGTATACTTATCTTCTCCACTGGTTCCGCTCTGCCTTCGGAATCTTGTCCAGTATCCAGATTTACTGGTGGTGATAGTCCTTCCGGCCTTTTTCCCAGTAACACCTCTCTCTTGATTCTAGTCATCTCCTCGTTAGCTTCGCTCAAGCTCGCCATATCAATGGGATCAACCTTTATATTAGGACGCCGATTTTTTTTCTTTGCAATTTTGGAAAGCGTTGGCTGGATTTGATGCAACCTTGCTCCGATACCAGTTGTAACGATCCCGTAGGATTGTTACTGAGGACTGATTGTCGGTGAAGAGAATTGTAGAATAAGATTGGGAATTCAGAGAAGAAGAGCTGTAGAGAAGACACTAGAGGAAGATAACTGTTCTTACTCATTTGATAACCGACAACAATCTGCCTCCATCAATACAAATACTCGACCTAATGTCGTTAACAGTGCAAATACGATTAAAAGTCTTAATAACGCATAATAGCGATTACAAACTAATAAAAGCGTTAAAATAAACAGACAACATTTCTTCCTTCCACTTCAGCCACTTTTCTTCTCTTCATCAACGATCATAACTCCTTTCTTCTTTCTGTTCCCTCTCTTTGCCTTGGTCTGCCAGTCTAACAAATGAGAGAATTGTCCACGAAATGGCAGCGACATAACACAATCATAAGGGCACATGTTACTTCAAGAAGGATTCTGTTTTTTTGTTCTACCACCCCATTTTGTTGTGGGCTATGTGGACAAGTGGTTTGGTCTATCAAGCCATTCTCCCTGAAAAAAGTAGTCATAGTACTATTGAAAAACTCTTCCCCATTATCTGATCTAAGGATCTGGATTTTTCATTGAAATTGAATAGAAATCGTAAGATAGAATTCTTTGAATTTTCTAGGAACTTTAGATTTATTTTTTAGGAAATATACCCAGATTATTCGCAAAAAATTATCAATAAAGAGAAGGAAAAATCAGAATGTAGTATGGCTAGTATTTGGAGCAGGGCCCCATACATCAAAGTGGATAATATGAAATGCATGAGAAGTACATGTATCAGTTGCAGAGAAAGAATGACGATGACTTTTTGCTAAAATACACGTCTCACAGGAAAAAGTAGTGGTAGTTTGACATAAATCAGGAAATAGAATTTCAAGGTAACCTAGGGATGGATGACCCAACCGCTAATACCATAGTTTGAGCTTGCGGCGCGTTGTCCCGCGAATAAGCCCTGCAATTCCCTGTGAGCCACCTCATCCACGTAGTAAAGACTACCTCGTTCAGTACCATGCCCAATGATGTCCCTCATTCGGATGTCCTGTAAGAGGCAAAAAGCGGGACACATTATTACCATGCAATGTAGTTCTTTTTCCACATGGCTAATTGAGAGTAACTTGCAGGATAATGAGGGAACATAAAGACAATAATTCAATTATAAAGTTGGAAAGATCTCGATAGAGCCTGCTCCCTTGAAAATAGAGATGCCCCTATTGGCTGCTTGAATATGGCTTTTATGTGGTTTCATAGAAGAAATTAGATCAGCGGCATCATAGGTCATCGTGCCTGTTGCACCACAATTGAAGATCCACTGGGTAATTTTCTATTTTCCAAGTGATGTGGTATTATAGACCATGGAATAAGGTGGATCCGGAGGCTCGGGGGGTCCAGATCAGATTCTCCATAACACCCAGGACTAAAAAACTGTGCACTACTGAGATTTGGGGCATTCTGCAATTTTTTGGAAGTTTGGGGGCGTAACAGACCATCCTGAGAAGTTC
>JAOWBN010018423.1:0-22379 GCA_028565015.1 Pinguicula moranensis
GAAAAATGGGGCGGAAGTTTGGAAGGCAATCTGGCTCGCGACAATATGGACAATCTGGACAGAGCGGAATGCAATCAGGTTTGATGCAGAGACTAATTGCGGAGAGGCTTTGGACAGGATCAAAACGAATGTTTGGTATTGGATTTAGGCCTCCAACCTGCACACCAGCGGAACGACTATTGGTGACTGGATACGTGCACCACGACACTGGTTAAATTTTGCCATTGTAATACAGGAATCACTCGTAGACTAGCTATCCCTACACTCCTGGAGTTTTAGATTGTAGGGTTCGTTTTCTGTGGAAAACTAGGAGACCTCAATGGAGGAGCAAGACACAACTGCCTCAACTTTGTAAAAACTTTTTTGCTTTTTAATACAATTATTTACCTATAAAAAAAAAACAATAGCCTGTGGCAAGGTCACATCCAAGTCTAGTTGCCATCTACTAATTCAAGATTTGAAGCTATTGTTTGAAACCTGTCACTAGTTTCTTAATAGAGTCTGTCATATCTTTCATATAGTTTATTGGAGCGCAGTCAATTTGTCTTCCCAAAATAGGATAATAGTGGCACATAGGGGTTGTAAACCTTATTTGCACCAGTTCACCAATAGCAACGAGTCTGATCCAACATTCCATGCAAGTTTGGCATGCAAAGAATGGGCAACATCAAATAGATTATGAAAGCCCATGCCCCCTTCTGCCTTCGGAAAGCAGATGCTCTACAAAGGCTGTCAGTGTTGGCGTTTGCCAAACTCAGGTCTCAGAGTTACCTCCAAAAAAATCCAAAAAATATACTATGCACATTTTTCATATTAATTTACTATTTTCTCATACTATGGCAACATTTGCTAGTGAGATTGCCCAATCCTCCAATTATTCGATTCTCCAATTGCTCAATCATATATTATTTTCAGTAGCTATTTTAAGCATCATCCACTTATTTTCCGGCTTAATTGTTTAAATTACTATTGTATCCTTTTATAAAATAAATTTATATTTTTTATATTATATTATAAATATATTTTTTTTAATATTTTATTAGAATTTTTTATAGTTTGTAAAAGAAATATATTATATAGATCAATTTTTTTATGGGTTTGGAGGATGTGTGGGAGTGACCCAATCACAATCCTTCTTACTAAGTGTCTGTTTGCAAATGCTTATACTTTTGTAAAATATTTTTCAATGGAGAAAATAAAAAAATAATTTGTACAGAAGTAGTGTGTGATTGCAAAAACTGTGGTGCTACAGAAAAATTTGCGATAATAGTGTTTGCAAATATTTTTAATTGAAAATAACTTTTCTTAAATTTAGGAAAGAAAATTCAATTATACCTTTCAAAAAACCTAATATACTTATAATTTTCTATCATAAACCTAATCTACTTATGATTTCCCCTCTAAGAAAAGATTATATAGTGCATTATTGGGTGTGGATAGAACAAGATTCATCCCAATCGAAGTCTGAACAAATCATTTACTTTTGTGACAGTCTACCCATAGAACTCTAACCAATTGAATGACAAAAATATCAAAGTCTGAACAAATCATTCATGAAGTGAACAAATCGAACGAAGATGGAGATTATAATCTATTTTAACCAATAAAACCAAATTATGGCAGTAAAACTAGATAGAGATTACAATATATTTTAATTGAATTCTTGCAAATGAAGATTATTACAGTAAAACGAGCAACTCATCGAATACCCACCTCAAGCGATGGTGTTCGCTTTGGGAGAAGAACCAGATGATATTTGATGAATTGAAGAAAATGACTATAAAGAACCATATTCTTCACGATGGATAAGGAGGCGACGCGGCAAGGATTTTTTTGGATTATGAGAATGTTTATTAGGAAAAAAATGTTTTAAGTATCTATTCCACTTATTTGCCAAAATGTCATTGTCTGCTTTTTCACCTCTTAAGCATCTCTTTACTTGCTTTTGGATTATGAGTTTAATTAGCTTTCCAACTGTCAAAGTAAAAGTAGAAACAAATTTTATAAACACTCAAAAAATAAAAAGTATGATTGAGCCACCAAAAGTAGTTTGCAAAAGCACTTGCAAACACTGTCTAAATAGGGCACTGCTCGATCCTATTCCTAAAAATTCCTTTCTCAGTCCATTTTATCTTGGGAGATGAATGAAGTGGATAACTAGGAATCCTTGGAACAAGATAGAATTCATACCTCAGTTGGCTCCATAGGAGAGGCAGTTGAATCATGGTTCCCATGTGTGGTTTGTTCAGAACTTAAATGAGAGCATTCATCCAATGAATGAAGATTTTTCGGATTAATCTGTTCATTAGAGAACAAACGTACTTGTGGCACAAGATACATTTAGGTAGGTTAATGAAAAACTTGCACGCGGGCGCATGGCATGGTGTTGTGTGCTCACCACGCATGTGCGAGCACATGGCATGGGTTGTGGGCCAGCGCATAACACATGCCATACACACGGATAGGCGTGCAAACCTGCATGACACATGCCACGCATGCATGCCTATTGTGAAACACTCGACCATGGGACAAGCACACGATACTCAAACATGGTCCAAGCACATGAAAAGGCCCGTGCCCATGGCACATGCCCTCAATATCTGAGACATGCATGACTCTTGTGCATTAGGTAGATAAACATATGCCGAGAATAGTCATCAATGAAGGTAACAAAATATAGGTACACACATTAGTATGTACAAGTTTCAGTGGCTCTTTTACATTTAATGCAAGGATGTTTTGTCATCTTGCCCTCAAGGAATGACTCAGAGACTGGAAAAGATCCAAAAGTTAGATCTTTGAGAATTCCATTCTTGGTAAACTTGTGGATCTAGTTGGTTCACATTAATGTGGCCTAGACGAAAGTGCCAAAGATAAGTCTTATTTTCCTTTTCCTTTGTCTTTTGTCTTTTAGGCATAGTAGTAGCCGTTTTGAAGAGTTCAGAGTTAAGCACTGGACACTTGACTATCCTAATCATATACAAACCATCTTGTCTCATTCCTTCGCATATATTCAAATCATTTTTTAGTATGCTTACATTTTTTTCATCAAAATGAACATTGAGACCTTGCTCATACAACCTAGATACCAAAATCAAATTTTGTTTGAAATCCACTATGGGATCTGTTTAGTGCACGAGAGTTCCTAAATTTCCTGTAACAATTCCTTGAAGGGATTTGTTTAGTGGATAGGAATCCCTTAAGTTGTGACTACAGGCCTACGTTCTAGGACTTTGGAATCTATCTTGTCATTATTAAATATTTTGGCCTACTATGAGACTGATTTAGTGCTCAGGTGTCTCAATGTTTCCTAAATCGCCCAAGGTATTCGATAGAGGTGATCAAGCTACTATAAGGGGACAATAAACAATCAATCAATCCAATACTAAGCCCTAACCAAAACCAATCCATGTCACAAATAAAATCAACTAAGTACCCCATACAAGTTTTTTTAGCTACACATAATCATAGGAAAAGCAATAAACAATTTCCAAACAAATCCAAATAGAAAATACATAGTTAAACCAAAGAAATTCCTTCTCTTTTCTATTGAGTGCACCACCAAATTACTCCAAATGGGTTGAGAGATGATGGGCAAACAACAATTTGGGGGATGGAATCCTTTCCCATCCTTAATTGCAAGAGATTAAAAGTAATAAATTCTCCAAATCAATAGAGAAGGGAAAGAAATGTAGAGAGAGAAGTTTGTGTCTTCAATAATGAAAAAGATGTCCTAAAATCCTATGATTCAATGTATTTATAGTGAGAGTTTAAGTAAGGGTAGCATGGTAATTTTAGCCACAAAATCCCAGAGTTAGAAAAATTTGGCTCTTGTGGCGTATGTCCGGCCAACCCATGGCGTATGACAGCTTCACTAGATAGACATTTTGATGTTCTGCGGCTTACGCTCGTCCAAACTATGGTGTATGCCAAATAAGCAGTTTTAAGCTTCTAGTGGTAGGTGGCACATCGAGCTTCAGGGTGGCGTGCACCAAAACTGCATTCTGAACATTCTGATAATCAGTCGCATATGCCAAGCTTCAAGTTGGCGTGCGCAAAAATTATTTTCTGGACCTTCTTGTAGTTGGTAACATATGTTCATGTTCCTTATGGCATACGCCAAATGAGCAGTTTGCAACTTCTGATTGTTTCTGGCATGTGCCAGCTTGTTTCTGGCATGTGCCAGCTGGTTTATGGCGTGCGCTAAGCTCTCTCTGCTCTCTCTTTCCTTCCTTGGCCAATTCTTGCTCACTTTCATCTACCTTTTGCTCTCTTTTTGTATCAAATATCTCCCAAGCACCTAAAAACCATAAAAAGTGAAACAAACACCATAAACACAATAACTACTATAGAAACAAACAAAAACTAGGCTAAAAGACCTTTATTAATGGGTATAAACCAATTCGTCATAACATCGCCTAGTTGGAGGCTTATATATATGGAAAAGAGTTTCTACATAGGACTAACTGTGATATGATAATGGGTTCTTTAATCCCATTAGTCCAAGATACTACTATCACATCATGAAGGTGATTATGTATAAGTTATCTAAATTTTGGTGTCCTGAGAGAATTTTGTCCATGACATTTGGTTCTTTGCCTTGATTGGTAAGATCTCACTGCTGTTGCACAAATCAAATTCCTTTCATATTGGGAGCCAAATAAAGTTGATATCTAGGAATCCTTGGTAGGAGATAGAATTCACACCTTTGTCTTACTCTATGAGGCGATAGTTGAATCATGGTTTCCATGAGAGGTTAGTTCTATAGTTGAACGAGAGCAATCGTCCAACGAATGAAGATTCATCGAATTAATTTATTCATTAGAGAATACATGGTACTCATGGTACAAGATGCATTTAGGTGGACAACAGACATTGGATCTAACCCTATTTGTGAACTTTGAGTGAAGGATAATGTATACAATAATGATTATATCAATGGACACTTTTAGAGTATTCTTCGAGTAAGAAAGTACATAAGAGATGAGAGTTCAACACCTGGCAAGATTTCTACACTATATATTGTGAACACATCTAACTATATACATGAATTCAATGACTTAGAAGAAACAACCATAGATGAAAGTGCCTCTGCCACACTCGAGACTTTCATGATTGAAATGCTTAGGAAATGGCATTTGTAGCATGCAAAATGCGGACCATGGAAAGTGATATGAGATTATGAAGGATGAGTTGGACATGAAGACTAAAGTTGTTGACATTGTTGCTGCTAACTATGTCACAACTTTGGAAGCAAACTGCAAAAACATCCAAACTCAGTTTGTAGAGTATATTGATGACAAAATTCACCTTGATAAGACTTTTCCTAGCTTTATTATAAATTTACTACATGGTGGAAGAAAGGATGGAGAAAGCATAAGGATGAGCTGCTTGAGATGCTTTTTAAAAATGAGCAAGGAGAATCTGAGTGAAGATGCAATGTGTCTTAATGCTTAAAATCTGCCTATTATTTAAATGTTTTAGAAGTTGCTCGTATGTTTTTAACTTACTGACCTTGTTCTTTTGTTTTGAACTTGCACTTATGTTGAACCTGTTTATCTATGAGCTTTGAACCGACGTTTAAGTGCTATATATCTCAATGCTTTCGTTGCTTAAATTTTGATATATATACACCATGTATTATAACACTTACAATCACTGTTGTTGTGATGATACACAAAGCTCACTCTTAAAACACACTCTCAAGATGAAGGTACGAGTTATCCACTATATCTACTCTAAATTCTTCTTTTGGCTGTGCAAGAGTAAGGATGCATTATTTAATTGAAAGAGAGCTAAAATGATATTATCATTACTTGAAGGGGAGTTAAAATTTAGGTAACCTAAATGATTTCACATGACTATGCATGATCACAATTTTATTAGTGTTTTGACATCATAAAAAAGTGGGAGATTGTTGACCTCAAGAGGCTTAGATTCTTAACGAATTTCAAAGATATCACAAATACTAAAATTGTTTAGTCAATCTATCATTTGCAAAATCTAACTTTTGGACATTTTAAATTGTAGGATAAATCTCACTCCAAGAATTTAGAAGTTATAAGGGATTATTTTGCATATCTCTCACTGGACTTATCGGCATGTTAAGACTTCTTCTTTATCGGACTATATTCTTCAACACTATTCTCTATCTGAAGTCAAATAGAAATCAAAGATGAACAAAGTACCATGAAATGTAGAGTCAAGCTTGAAGGCAATGAAAGATGAATCGAGGAGTAGATGAGTTCATGATAACCCAAGTTAAAAAGATTCAGATGAAGAGCTGTATCAAATTGAATAAAGTGAAAAATATGTTCAAATCTAAAGAGCTTACTCACTCACTCAAAGTGATGAAAAATATTCAAGATCACTAGAGTGAAAGTCGCAGATTGAGATTCCGGATGGAATTTGAATTCACTTCATTAATGGATGATCGGGAACATTTTCAAAAATGTTAGGCGTTGGTTTTGGTACATAAGCAAATCTACAGAGCAGCGATACATGTTCATTCTCAACAATCAATCAACTTCTCTCTAGTAACTCTCTCAAGCTCTTGAGAAGAAAACACATAAAAACCCTCAAATTGTAGCCTTCAAAAAGAAAAGAGTGTTGCTCAACTTGTATACACTACATCTTTTATTGATTCCCTTTTTGGGTTGTCTTTAACTAAGACATTAAGTGTGAGTCACACTTAAGTGGTTGAGCTTAGGAAGAAGCTCGGTTATGGTAGGCTAGCACCTGCAAGCTTGTCTTTAAACTCCGAGTGAAACTTGGTGATCGATTAATCTAGCACCCAAAAACTAGCGGTTGAACTCGCTAGGAAGCTTGTTGTAACGGTTTGGTTAACACTCAAAAACTAGTGTCATTTCTCAAGGATTGGGGAAAGAATCCCAACAAGGGTAAAACTAGTGGTACAAATCATTTTTGGTATCTTTTATTTGTGCATTTACTATTACCACATCTCTATTTGGATATTATCTTGGGTGTTAAATGCTAGACCTAAATTGTTAACAAGATAATCTATGAAAGAAAAGTTAAAAACCCAATTCACCCCCCTCTTGGAAGTATATTAGTGGTTTTTAAATTGGTATCGAAGCCAGGATATCTAAATTTGTGACTTAACCGTTTAGGAATAACGATCATGACAACTAATACATCTAACTTTGTGGAATGCCAATCTACAAATAGACCACCTTTGATGGGAATAACTATAGCTATTGGAAAGGGCAAATGATGGTTTACACTCAGTTGGTAGATTACCAACTCTGGTAAAGTATTTTGGATAGTCCTAGAATACCTAAAGATAAAGGAGAGATTAATTGGGATGAAACTGACTTTATATCCATGTCCTTGAATGCTAAAGCTATGAATATCTATCATTGTGCCCTTAGTACAACAGAGTATAATCGAGTATTAAGTTCTAACTCAGCTTATTAAATATCATCACAAGGGAAATGAGCCCACTAGCATGCTTCTTACATTTCAAGTAACGCATGCATGATACCAAAGTAAACCTGGCTACGATACCACTTGTTGGTTTTGGTGTAACCTTAAATAATAATATCATTAAAATCTAAATATAAGTTCAGGATCAAGGCTATAACTCTAAGTGTGGATGAAGGCTAAACATGCCATAGATTTAATCTAATAAGAAACTCGGTGCTACATACATCAACTTTAATAAAACATGATTGCCATGTAAACACGTGAATATACCAACTCCAAATTACACATGATATTTATACACATAGGGTAAATAAATATAAATCCAAAAATCAGATTCGTTATTCTTTACCCTTGAAAACCTCCAAGCAATCCTCGCTCCACAAGGGAAAATGCCTTCTTGAATGCTTCGAAACCACCAAGGTTTCCAAGCCATATCATGGAACTATACTTAAAGATGGTGGATCTTTTTTGTACTCCCAAAAGAATTAGTAGACACAATCCCAAAGCTCACCTTTAATGAGATCTAATCTCAACATATAAGCCAAGATCAAAGGAATAAGAAAAATATTCCATTTCTCTCTCTCCTAAAATCGATTGCCACCTCTACTCAAGAATTGCAAAAATCTCGACTTAGTTGTAATGAAACAAACTTTTATTGTGACAAGGGGATATTCTTATATTTATAGTGAGGAGTTAAGTCAAGATTAATATTAATTTTTGCCCAAGTTAGGCCTAATTAATAAAGTAATGGAATTCTTGACCAACAAGGACTCTTTTAAATATGTTCTAATTTAGACTCTTAATTACATCTCATTTAATTAAGCCCAATAAAACTTTAATTATATTTCCATAGGGCCTTATAATTAACACCTTAATTATAAGATCAAATTAGACTTTCTAATTTTCTCAAAAAATAAAAGGAAAACATTTTAGATAAAGTAGGGCCCATATGACCCTCCTCGTAAGACCAGTGCCCGACGCCTATGTCAAACAATAGATTTTCATGATTTGAACAGATGTATTTTGACATGATCGTAATAGATGTACCTTGATATACTTTGTGCTGTGCGAGCCATATATTGAATAATAGTATTTTGAATTGCACATTAAATAAAATTTACATTTAACTTATTTGTTTATATTTGTATTGGGTATGAATCAAGCATCGATAGAATTCGATGATTGGAATAGATGTACCTCGACAGTCCAGCAAGATTTTTTTTGTGGAGGATTGGATTCAAGATTGCAATGTAAAACTAAATTTGTAGTCGATTGAATTTAATTGCTTCGAACGCTAAGAGGGATGTTAGCATTTCACATTACTATTGAAGTTGTTCTGAAATCATGTGAAGGAAATGGCTAATCCATACCGTTAGTATAGTGTCACATAGATGGAGACTCGTATATTTGGAAAACATTTATTCATAGGATTGACCGAGATGTGATAGTGAGTTCTTTGATTTCTTTTAATAAAAGATTCTCCTATCACATCATGAAGACGATCACATATAAATTATTTGAATTTTGAGTTCCCCAAGAGACTCGGTCCATGCCTTTTGGTTATTTGACTTGATCGGCAAGATCTCTCGTTGTTGTTGCCCAACTCGAATTCCTTTCCTCTTAGGAGTTAAATGAAATGGATAACCAGGAATCCTTGGTACCATATAGAGCTTACACCTGTGTTGGCTCCCCAGGAGAGGGAGTTGAATCATGGTTCCTAGAAGTGTTTAGTTCAAGACTTAAATGAGAGCGCTCTTCTAACAAATGAAGATTTGTCTGACTAATTTGTTCATTAGAGAGCCAAGAATACTCGTGGCGCAAAATATATTTAGGTAGGTTAACGAATATTGGACCTAGAATTATTTTTGAACCTTGAGTGAAGAATAGCGTATACACAATGTTTATGTCAATTGATGTTTTGAGAGTAATCTTCGAGTAAGAAAGTCAATAAGAGATGAGAGTTCAGCCTCGTGTCTATAGTGGTATGTTCACGAAGTAGAACGATTAATGACTCGACAAAAGAGTTTTATGCACGATAATTAATTTGTTTGAAGTTCACTCTGTGGGTTCATTGGTCCCGAGCTAGCACACAAAGGATGTAGTACTATGTTGTAATTGCTCAAAAGAAATAGACACACTGTATGAGAAGTTTATGAAACAGTGGAAAAAGAAGACAAACTTTGGAGAAAATGAGGAAAAAGCAAAGACGTGTGCATCGTGTACGAAAAAGTGTTAATTATAAGGCCCTATGGAAATATAATAAATTTTATTAGGCTTAATTGAATGTGATTTAATCAAGAGTCTAAATTAGGGCATATTAAAAAGAATCATAGTTGGTAAAGAATTTCATTTGTTAATTGGGACCAACTTAGGTAAAAGGTGGCTATCGGCTATCAGTGATCTGACACTACCGACACCGACACCGACACCACAACCATCGACAGTGGTCGGTGATGAATGCATTTTCGTCCACGTCCTAGAAGTCAGCATCGGTGGTAGATCTGGTGGTTAAAACTAACCACCGTCACTGACAATCGAAAAAAATTAAAATAGGTTTTGTTATAAAAATTAATTTATTTTGCTTCTCGACTCTTCTCAATTATTCTCTGTTTCTTCTCATTTCTCACCGCGACTTTCTCCCAATTATCCTTCTTCTTTTTCTTTCATTCTTCTTTTCCTTTCCTTGCTTCTTTTCCTTTCCTTCCTTCTTCCTTTTGACATTTCAACGCAATCTTCTTTTTTTCCTTTCCAGATTTTATCCCTTCCATTTCGGTTAAGATTTTCTTCCCTTTCCTTTCCAAAATTTTCCCCTTACTTTCAAGATTCTCTTCCCTTCCTTTTCGTTAAGATTTTTCAATTTTTCAATCATCTTCCTTTCCTTTCCTTTTTAGAATTCTTTTCCTTCTTCTTCTTAATTCTTTATTAGGATCAAAATCACGTGTCCATTTGAAGATTCTAAAATGGTGTCCTGCAAGTAAGTTTTTATATTTTTTTAAAAAAATTGTTGGTGGTATTGGTGGTACCGCCACCGCCATTGCTGCCATTGACGGTGGCGGTGGCGGATGACTTTTCGTCTACGACCTAGAAGTCAGTGGCGGTGGGAGATAGCGCCCATCCGCCACCGATACCACCGATAGTCACCCTATCGAACAATTAATATAAGTCTTGACCTAACTCCTCCCTATAAATATAAGGCAAAACCCCAGACACAATACAAGTTTGTTTCATTACAACTAAGTCGAGAGTTTTGTCAATTCTTGAGTAGGAGTTGTGGCCGATTTTAGGAGAGGGAAAAATGAGTGTTTCTCTTATTTCTTAGATCATGGCTCATGTGCTTAGATTGGATCTACCTAAAAGTTAGTTTTGAAATTGTCTTATTATTCATTTGGGAGTACAAAAGAGATGTACCACCTCTAAGTATAAACTTGGGATATAGCTCGAAACCCTTAGTAGTTTTGAAGCATATTAGAAGAAGGTTTTTTCCTTGACGATGAGACGATTGCTTGGACATCATCAAGGGTAACAAATCACATTTTTCTTTGGATTTATTTACCCTTTGTGTACAGAAATTATGTCTGATGTGGGTGTTGGTTTATTCACATGTTTACATGACGAGCATATTTTATTTAATTTTGAAGTTAATGCAATTAACATCAGAATCCTTAATAGATTAGATCTATGGCATGTTTAGGCTTCTTTCGTACTCAGGATTAGATCCTTAGGCCTTAATATATATTTAGATTTTAATGCGGTTATTATCTAAGGTTATACGAAATCCAACAATTGTGTGATCATAAAATTTTTTAAAAAATGAAAGAGTTTAAAAGGCATGGATAAACAAAGATCAAGTGAAAAATAATGCAACTAACAGTTATGGACCCAAAAAAGTGTGCACTAAAATAAAAACGGTGCTTGATGTCATAGGTATGATTGAGATCCGAAAAGTCAGAGATGGATGGATCCTACATAGCGGATTTTCCAAGCATATGACAAGAAAGAAAAATCTCTTCAAGCATCTAGGGATCAAAAATTGATGGACATATAACTTTTGGTGACAGTAGCATAGCTAAAATTATTGGAATTGGAAAAGTCGGTAAACCTTTTACCTCCATGTTTGAAAATGTGCTGTTTGCATGTGGCTTAAAACATAACTTGCTCAGTATAAGTCAATTGTGTAATAAAGGATGTAGGGTAAATCTACACACTGTAAGATAGAAGACATAATGAGTGAAAAAAACTTTGTTCATAGGACTTAGGATAAACAATGTATATGTAGTTCAACTTTGAGGATATTACTAGTAAAAATGTAAAGTGTCTAGTTACCCATAGAAGATTAGCACACAAAAACTTGGACTTCATTTCCGAACTATCTAGCTATCTAGGAAAGAATTAGTAATTGGACTTCCTAAACTAAGTGATAGCCTACGCGACTCATGCAAAAAAGATAAGCAAACTAGGAGCTCGTCAAAACAGAAGAACATAATCTCAACCTCTAAAGCCTTAGAACTCTTACACATGGATACCTTTGGACCAACTAAAGTTACTAGCCTAAGGGTAAAAGATATGCATTTGCGATAGTCGATGGTTTTACTAGATACATTGTCCCCCCTGGAATTAAAAAAAAAACAAATTTCCATTAATTTTTTTTTTTTTTACATATTTGGCCCCCCTTAGAGAATGTAGTGTTATTTTGTTCTTAATCAATCACAAATTCTGGCCGAGCTTAGTGGTAAGAATGTTGCTTAATCAAATATCCGTGTAGGGTTTGAATCTCAGCACCCACCATTTAGTTGTTTTTTTACCTATCAAATCAAAAATTTGTTTTCCACAAGACTCAGATCCCACAACCTAATTGATCAACCACTAGGTTGCCTTAAATAACTATATAAATTATGTTAATTATAATTGTAATTTAGTTACGTAGATCAACCATCAGACTCCTAGGGGTTATACTATTAATATTATTGATAAAATATAGGTATGCAATAAATTTAATAAATATTATTTTATATTTTTTTGTACAGTTTTTAATATAACTTTTTTATTTTTCTTCAATAATTTTTTAGATTATAATTAAAAAAATTATATTTTGTTGGAGCTTTTTATCTATACAAAAAATTAAAAAATATTTGTACTTTAAACATTAATCGGTCAAATTCAAAAAAAATTTAAATGCTTCGATATATTTCTATTGAACAATGTACCTTCAGAAATTCACATAAAATTTATTGGATTTTTTTTTTATATTTTTTGCTCAAATCTAAAAAAAAAATTGATTTTTTTTGGCAGCTTAAAACGATCCGATCCGACACGACACACTCTGCACGAACCCAAAAAATTTGGCCTCCCCTCCCGCCAATTCCTGGCACCGTCCCTGGATGAAGCCTTTGAAAACTTTGAAGAACTATGTAAGAACATTGTAAAATGAAAAAGGGGTATAAAATAATTAGCAATAGAAGTGATCACACTTACTTTTGAAAATGGTTTATTTGACAAATTTTGTTTAGATAATGGAATAAATCACACTTACTTTTTACCAAGAACACCACAAAAAAATGGAGTGGTAGAAAGGAAGAATATGAATCTAGAAGAAATGGGTAGACCTATGTTGTGTGAGAGTAACCAACCTAAGTATGTTTGGGCTGAAGCCATGAACATAACATATTATGTGATGATGAGATGTATGATAAGACAAATCTTAAAATGATGCTAAATCTGATGAAGAAATTTTCTTAGGATACTTTACACATACTAAATCTTATAGGACCCATAATAAAAGATCCTTAGTTGTTGAAGAGTCAATGCATGTTGTCTTTGATAAATCAAACCTGAACATACCTCCTACATATAATGTTGTTGATGAAATTGAAGATAGCCTACAAGATTTATGATTAGGAAATGAAGACAAGGAGGAAGAACAAGTAATAGACACCTTACAAGAAAATCAAGACAATGATAAGCTAGAAGCGTCTAACTTACCTAAAGAATAAAAACATGTTAAAAATCATCCTCTAGAGCAAATTATTGGTGAACCAGGTGAAAGAATTAGAACGAGATATTCACTTAGGAATAATGAGAGCACCCTAGCCTTAATATCATAACTAGAACCATTTGCAAAGGCAAAAATGAAGAAAGCATGATAAAGGCCATGGAAGAAGAAATAAATCAGTTTGACAAAAATGAAGTATGGAATCTAGTGCGGAAACCTAAAGATCATTCAATCATTGGAACAGAGTGGGTATTTAGGAATAAAATAGATGACTAGGAAATGTAACTAGAATAAATCACGTCTAGTAGCACAAGGATACTACCAACAAGAAGGAACATACTATGAAGAAATATTTGTACCCATAGCAAGATTAGAGGCTATTCGAATGTTATAGGGCTTAATGTTATTAGCATTTGCATCTCATTAGAATTTCAAGTTGTATCAAATGGATTTGAAAAGTATATTCCTAACTGTTTTCATTGAGGAAGAAGTTTATGTGAGACAACCCCCTGGTTTTGGGAACTCTAAATATCCTTATCATGTCTTCAAAACTTACAAAAGCTTTATATGGTCCAAAGCAAGCTCCTAGAGTTTGGTATGAACGTTTAAGCAACTTTCTCACCAAAAGTGACTTTAATAGAGGAAAGATAGACTCTACACTATTCACTAAGATTAAAAACAATGACTTGCTATTAGCAAAAATATATGTTGATGATATCATTTTTGGATCAATTAATGAAGAGTTATGTGAAGTATTTTCTACATGCATGACAAATAAATTTGGTATGAGTCTTATGGGGGAACTAACATACTTCTTAGATTTTCATGTGAAGCAAACTGAAATAGGAATTTTCATAAATCAAACCAAATACACAAAAGATTTACTCAAAAGTTTTGGGATATAGAACAGTAAAAAACTTAGGATAAGTATTATACAGAACTACTAAGTTGCAAAAGAAATAGATTAAACAAAATATAGAGCTATGATAGGATCATTGTTATATCTCATAGCTAGTAGACCCGATATCATGCATAGTGTCTGTTTATGTGCTCGCTATCAATCATGTCCTAAAGAATCCAACCTAGTAGCGGTAAAAAGAATTTTGGGATACTAAGGTGAAACCATAAACTTAGGTTTATTTATCGGAGATGTGATGATTTTGACCTACTAGGATAGTCAGATGCATATTGTGTAGGATGTGTGATTGATAGGAAAAGTATGAGTGAAGTTGTCAGCTTCTAGGAGGCTAACTGGTGTCGTGGTCATGTAAGAAGCAAACTTCCGTATCCTAGTCAACAACTGAAGTTGAATATGTAGCCTTAAGAAATTGCTGCACTCAAATAATAAGATGAAAAATCAACTAAAGGACAATGACCTTGAATACACTAGTGTTCTAATAAGATGTGATAATACTAGTGCCATTTACTTGACCAAGAATCTGATTCAACATTCTAGAACAAAACACATTGAAAGAAAACATCAGTTCTTAAGAGATCATGTGCAAAGTGGTGATGTAGTCAATGAATTCATAAACTTTTAAAATCAGCTAGCTGATATGTTCACTAAACTTCTAGGAGAATGCCAATTTTGCTTCATCATAATGAAGTTGGGTACGATAAACTTTCCTTATGTGAATCCATGAATATCCTTGGTTGTCATTTGAATTGGCTGAGTCGAAATGTGCAATTATATATGTGATAAATGATTTCACATGCATAGGATTTATTCTTGAACATGCCATTTATATGAGAATATGCACTTGTGTGATTTGTATGTTGATAAGTTGATAGACACGTGAAATGGAAAAATATAAAAACAAGAAAACAAAACAAGAATTTCATGGTTCGTTCTGAATGCTTACGTCCATAGGAGAAGAGGAGAATCAATATACTAAAAAACAACAATCCTGTGATACAAATGAGACACGAAGAAAGCCTCTCAAGTCACTCAAACATAGAAAGCCACATTGCAAGTCTCACATATCTCTATTTTTCACTCATCTTGTGTCTCTTTCTCATTCTCTTTATGCCTCCTTCTCAGTGATAATAGTTAAGTGATCTTCAATATATAGGCAAAAATTCTAAAACTATTAGAATTCTTATTAAAAATATTAACTGAGTTAAACACTATAAATTTATTATCAAACAAATTTCTAATAATTCCAAGAAATTTTTGAGAGAGAAATCTTCTCTCGCGATTCTTCTCCAAGTCGTAGTGGAGAGATTCCTTTCTCTAGTAGAAATCAAGTTTTCCACTCTCTAGGAATTCGGTCGGTGAGAAAAGAGGAGTCGAGTCCTCTTTCTTATTTGCAAATAGTCGACGTTGGTCGGTTGACATTTTGCTGCAAATCTGGCCAATGCAATGGCAGAAAATACGGCTGCCGTCTAAAAATCAAGAACAAAGATGCCGGTGTTGGATCTGCCAATAGTTCTACCTTCTTAAATAAGGGTATGAACGTTAGCTGATTGGTTAAGATCTTCATGCATCATCATTGCCTCGCCTCTTTTAAATAAATTACATATTTTGAAGATTAATTTTATTTATAATATTTGTAAAATTAATATATGTTTTGACAAATAATCATACATGGTATCCCCTGTCCAATCTTCTGGATTCACCACCGGTGAAAATTACTTTCTAAAAATCAAAGCAAAATTAAAGGTAGTAGGATAGAGTGTTACAATGTTTATATTGTCGAAATTGTATACATTAGTGACAAGGGTACATTAGTCAATTTGTAAGTAATGTGGATGCATTAGGGTTGTTGTAATACCTACAAAACGGCCGTGTGGCCTCAATGGAAATTCAGAAAATTCCGCACAAACATTTTTCTTAGATTTCTACATGGTATCAGAGCATTCTCGATTTCTTTGAATTTGGTTTGTGTAATTTCTTCTCAAATTCACATCAATGGGCGAAGGAGACTCACAATCCGGCAAAACTCTTGTAGTTTCCACCGTTCACATTCCTGCAAGTCCGTATGGCCTGTTGCCGAGTGATCAGCCCTGAAATGTGATCACACCCGTGGTGTTTTGTGGCAATAATTACGAGGAGTGGGCTCTCGCAGTGAGGGTTTCTCTACGTGGTTTGCGTAAATGGAAATATGTTGAAGGAAAAGTCGCACGCCCAACCGGTGAAGATGATTTGGAGGAGTGGATGACTCTTCAGTCATTGTTGGAATCGTGGATTCTTAACACTGTCGACATTAAGCTTAGAAAAAACAATCTCGTATCGTGAGAACGTTGCACTTTTGTGGACGTATATGAGGAAAGGTTTTTCCGTGGATAGTGGGGCTCGTTTATACGAACTCAAGACCGCACTTCATGAGTGTAAATAGCAAGGCGATGGTCTTGCCTTGTATTTTGGGCGTCTAACGCCTTTGTGGGATGAAATCACCACTTACGAGCCACTTTTCGTATGCTTCACCGAAGGCTGTGGTTGCAAGGTTACTGAAAGAGCTCAACAACGTCACGGCGCCGAGAAACTTCATCAATTTTTGATGGGATTGGATGATCACTACGGCGCCCTCAGATCTCAGATTTTATCTCTGGAGCCACCGCCTACTCTATGATTATGCAAGAAGAGACTCTACAAACTATTGCCCGTGGCCGAGAAAATAAGAGTGATGTTGCGGCCTTCGCAACTCAAACCCGTCGTAGTGAGAATGAGGACAACACGTGTGATCATTGTAAGCGCACTGGCCATACCATCAAACATTGCTTCGAGCTGAACGGGTATCCTGAAAATTGGGGCCGTGAAAAGAAATCCGGGGCGTCGTAGTGGGGGTTCTGGCCGTGGCAACTCCAGCCGAGAAGTCTCTCATGATGGACGGGGCAGTGGCCCGCACGGTCAGCAAGCTAATGTTGCTGCCGGACAGCCACTATCCGTCCCCGGATAGCAATCATCTTTTCCCGATCTTACACCCGAACAGTGGACAACAGTGTTTGAGGCTGCCAATGCACATCCTATTACAGTTAGCATGCCCAATGGGGAATGTACTATGGCCGAAAAGAAGGGAGTGACAAAATTAGGACACAACATTCATGTTAATGATGTGCTCCTAGTTCCCTCTATGAAATGTTCTCTTTTTTCAGTTTCTCAACTCACTAAACAATTGCGTTGTCTTGCCTTATTTACTCATGAATTTTATGTCATTCAGGACCTACCTACGAGGACGGTGATTGGAGCGGGGATACAGAGTGATGGGGTTTACTACTTGAAAGGATTAAAAGCAGCTCAAGCTTCTTCGGCCGTTATTCATAGTGATATCTGGCATCAAAGGCTTGGGCATCCATCAAGTGGCGTATTAAAGTTTGTTTCAGGCCCTGCTAGTTCAGTTGAACCGAATAAATGTGATGCTTGTTTTAAAGCTAAACATCCTCGTGATTATTTTTCACCCAGTTCTAGTAGAGCTACTGATTGTTTTGAGTTGATACATTGTGACATTTGGGGGCCGTATCGTGTTAAATCTACAACTGGCACAAGTTATTTTCTTACCATTGTTGATGATTTTTCACGAGCAGTTTGGATCTATCTTATGATGTCAAAATCAGAAGTTGGGAGTTTGTTTTGCAACTTTTGTGTTATGATCTTGCGCCAATTTGGCAAATGAGTTAACATTGTACAAAGCGACAATGGCAGTGAATTTGTCTGTCTTAATCCCTATTTTGCAGCTGAAGGGATAGTGCATCAAACCTCTATGGTCAATACCCCTCAACAGAATGGTCGCGTCGAACGAAAACATCAACACATTCTTAATGTTGCTCGATCTCTCAGATTTAAGGCGTATCTTCCTATTCAGTATTGGGGAGAATGTGTACTCACGGCAGGATTCTTTATTAATCGGACTCCTAGTTCCATTCTCAAGCACAAATCGCCATATGAATTGCTGCATGGTCAATGTCCTGACTATTCCTCCTTGCGCGTGTTCGGTTGTCTATGTTTTGTCCATATGCAGTCCCGCATACGGGATAAATTTGCATCTCGAAGTCGCAAATGTGTTTTTCTTGGGTATCCGCATGGAAATAAAGGGTGGCGTGCTCTTGATTTGGAGACTAATGAGATGGTTGTCTCTAGAGATGTCGTATTCCTTGAAACTCAGTTTCCATTTGCTCCTAAATCAAGCATGGTGGTTGATAAATCTGGATTTCAGTCGATTGTTCCAACTCATTTCAGTACTGAGACGCAAAGGCATATGGTGGTACTTGGTGAGGAACGAATTCACTTATGTGATGAGGGTTTGGATTTCCCAGTGTCAGGTTCGCCGATTGAAATAGAAGTTTCAATCCCATCTACTGCTGAACACACAGGAGCATCTGTGGCGCCTTCTTCTGATTTGCTGTGTGATGCACCTGTAGTGCACAAAGTTCAGAATCCGACGAGCACAAGAGATAATGCATTACTTGGTCTCGGTCGCCGAGTTAAGAAACCATCAGTATTGCTTCGTAATTTTGTGGTTGATCGGGACACCTCAAGTAGTAACCCCTCTCATGCTCGCGCCTCCGCCTCAATGACCTCCTCAGGTACGCATTATCCTCTAGCTAAGTATGTGAACTGTTCTAGATTCTCTCCATCACACTCACAATTTTTGGCAGCGGTTACATCTGGTTATGAGCCTTGAACATATGGTGAAGCGGCTAAATCTCCTTAGTGGCGATCTGCTATGGCTGATGAGATTGACGCTCTTAAAGCGAACAACACTTGGATACTCACGCCACTGACACCTGACAAGCATGCTATAGGATGCAAGTGGGTCTTTCGTATTAAATATAATTCAGATGGATCAATAGAACGCCACAAAACTCGCTTTGTGATTTTGGGTAATAGGTAAGTTGAAGGGGTGGACTTCAATGAAACTTTTGCGTCAGTGGCAAAACTTGTGACTGTTCGCACTTTTCTTACTGTTGCGGCATCTCGTGGCTGGTATTTGCAACAAATGGATGTTCATATGCTTTTCTTCACGATGATCTTGATGAAGAAATCTATATGAAACTACCACCTGGTTTTATAGCGCCTTCAGGAACAGTGTGTCGCCTTCAGAAATCGTTGCATGGTCTAAAGCAAGCTTCTCGCTGTTGGTTTGAGACTTTTGGAGCGGTGTTGCTTCATTATGGTTTCGTGCAATGTGGTCTGGATAATTCTTTATTCAGTCTAACTCGTGGAGATGTTTGTGTCCACATTCTTGTATATGTGGATGATTTAATTCTAGCAAGTAATTTCGTTGTTGCTCTAGACAAACTCAAGAATTATTTGGGTAAGCAATTCAAGATGAAAGATCTTGGAGCTTTGAAATATTTTTTGGGTATTGAAATGGCTCGCAACTCTCAAGGGATATCTCTCTGTTAGAGAAAATATGCGACGGATATCATTACTGAGTGTGGACTCAGTGGCTCAAAACCCGCCAGCTTTCCCATGGAATCAAATCATAAACTTGCTCTTGATGATCGTCCGGTTCTTGCTGACCCAAGTAAATATCGACGCCTGGTTGGTCATCTTATTTATCTGACTATTACTTGCCCAGATCTGAGTTATGTTGTACAGTGTTAGCTCAATTTATGCAGAAACCTACGCAAGGGCAATGGGACGCTGCATTGCGAGCCGTCAGATATCCAAAAGGCAATCCCGGACAAGGAATTTTGTTGCGTGCATCCCCCCATTGAAACTCACTGCGTATTGTGACTCTGATTGGGCTAGTTATCCAATCACTCATCGGTCTGTTAGTGGTTATATTGTCTTCTTAGGGTCATCTCCTATTTCTTGGAAGACGAAGGAGTAGACTACTATCTCCCGTTCTTCTGCTGAAGTGGAATATCGTGCGCTGGCAGCCACTACCTGTGAACCGAAATGACTACGGGGTTTGTTACTGCATTTGCACGTTTCGTGTCCGCTTCCTATGCGTTTCGTGTCCGCTTCCTATGCGTATTTCTTGTGATAGTCAGGCCGCTATGCACATTGCTACCAATCCCGTTTTTCATGAACGAACAAAGCATATCGAGCTTGATTTCCACTTTGTCCGCAATGAGTTAAAGCACGAGTTGATCTACACGACTTATGTCCATACTTCTCGGCAATTAGCTGACATCTTTACCAAGGCCCTTGGTACTGATAAATTTTGCCAGCTTCTCAGCAAGTTTGGAATTCTCGACCTTCATGCTCCAGCTTGAGAAGGGATGTTACAATATTTATCTTTATATTGTGTAAATTAGTGTCAATGGTACTTTAGTCAATGTGTAAGTAATGTAAATAATGTAGTTGTATTAGGGTTTGTTGTAATCCTTACCTATATTACCGTATGGCCTAATCCAATTCGAGAAAATTATGCACAAAGAATTCTTAGATTTCTACATTTATGAACATGATCAAATCATCACTTGTCTTCTCGGCAATCAAGTGGTCGTTGACCTAATGACCCGCCCCTCGATATTTCCCTTATCAAAACTACTGGCGCGTCGAATACTTTTCATGGCCATCCTGAAAGTAACCTCATTGCATGGGAGCATGATGGGGCCATGGCCGTGGAATCCGTATACATCTGCGGCCTCTTCCAGCAGCCTTTGAAACTCTGGATTCTCGAGGTAAGAAATTGGAACCACTTGCCTGCTCATGGCCTCTCCTACATAAAGAACCACATGTCCCTTGGGAGTCCTGCTCTTCTTGTTCTTACCACATTCTTCGACTTCACCTCGGAGTCTGTTTTCAGACATATGTTGTTAGGTGATGAGCGTTGTGTTGAGTAATAATCTCAACAGGGTGAATGAAGAAAGAAAGAGAATGGGAAAGTCGGACAACCGACAAGGCAGGTAGGTAGAAGATGAATGAGTAGTGTTTCGGCTTTGTCAACAATATCTATCTATCTATCTATCTCTCTATATATAGTGTGGGTTTTTTGGTGGGTAGCTGAAGAACTGTTGGGAGAGTTCTTCTGCCCAATGGTGGCAAGTGTACCTGGAAATGTTAACTGCAACGTGGGAGAATTGGACAAGGAGATGTTGCCTTTGGTTTCGGCCTCTAAGTTTCCTTAAATGCATAGCCTATAGTGTGAACTTAATCTAGCCGTCTGCAAAGATTCTAAAAATAATCATACGGCAATCATGCAGTCAGACGGATATTTATTTAGTTAGGGGTGCCAGATTTATTGTTTGGAGGAACGACATAAAAAATAGGAGACCACTCACACAATAATGCCCTATTTTATATTTTTTTAAAATTATATATATATTTTCTCTTTCTCTCTTTTTAGATTATTTTAAAAACATTGTTTTAAAACTCTATATTTTTCCTTCTTTTTTTTTCAGTCAAAATTCATTTTTTTCAGTAGGTAGAATGCTATTTTTTTCATTCTTCTTCTAATGGAAATTTTGTGAAATAAATAAAAATTATCTTTAAAAAATTTAAATTCATACACTATTTAGTTATCTTAAAAATTTTGACTATAAACAATTTTTCTATTTTTCATGTTTTTTCCAAACACTTAAAAAATACAAAATAAGAAAGAATGAGAAGCAAAATAAAAACTAAAAACTAAAAAAATTATAGGTACAAAACAGTCCCTAAGTTAAGTTGTGAAGTAACTTTTTTGTTCTTAAATTTGTACATAGATTCCAAAGGCGGGTGTCCCACTCTATTAAAAAAATTCAGTTTTATTTTATTTATTATTCACAGATGAAATTTGTATTTGGGTGTATCTTTCAATACTCAGGTCCCATTTTTACTTTTTTGCCCATCTAAATTTTTTATTTTTTTATTCTCCATAAAAATTTTAGATCCGCAATTGATACTCCCTCATTTTAACTCTCTTGCATTCATGTCTAGGGCTCGTTTTGCGCAGCCTCTTAAAAATTATAATTGGATTATAAGCACCTCGATTTTTACGAAATAAGTGTTTTGCGCAGCCAACCTTTTACTACTTGTTCTTATTTTAAGAAGGTCAACCTTCTTAAAAAT
>JAOWBN010018424.1:0-10724 GCA_028565015.1 Pinguicula moranensis
AAAAAATGAAGAGTTATTTTTTGAAAAAAAGTGTTTATAATTGGATTATAATTTTAAGAAGGCTGCGCAAAACAGGGCCTAAGTTGTTCCTTTCTTCACTTTAGCAAGGGAATAAAATAAAACAGAGCTCAAGGATATTGAGAAGTTTTCTTACAGTTGTGTTAGATGGATCATCCTCCCCAGGAGTTCCTTGCGAAGTTGGATATGAGACTGCTGTTACAAATAACGTGAGGAATACAGGAAAACGCTTCTGGGAAATAGGAGAAGACAAATGAACTTTCACCATCCAGGGTAAACAAAATTGTTCTTCTATCAACAAACATCATCAAACAGTACAGGAAGCTAGGGGGCGATAGCGAATATGGTGGGGTAATACATCGCACTCACCTCCAATGATGAAGTGGCAGATCATATTAAGCAAATGGCACTATAACGATCCATAACATAAAAAAGGAAACAAGATAGGAACACATAACAGAATTATGCACGTAGTTTACACAGTGGCATGCCATTAAGCTGTTAACAAAAGGAAAGGAAAAGGACAGGAACAGCGAAAAATGATCCTCCAAGGTATCTTTTAATTCTGCAGTATGGAATTCCAAGTAAACAAGGCACTACAAACACCTCAAGAGTTCGGTTGTTGATACCATCCAACACCAAAAAGAGACATCTATACAGCCTTGCCGATATGAAAAGCAGAAACTGATAAGTAGCAATATATGATATTGAATACAATAAGGCACCTTGTATTGGGATGTGGAGAAGGCAATATATATGAACTTCGGTATCCATCCAATGGTTAAAGACCATTCATGGGATACAAAGTGTTGGAGAAAAACAAAACTACAACATCCAAAGCCAAATGAAAAAAATTATATAAATGATGGGCTGATGCACAAAATATGAAACCATATGCTGCTCTGAGCAGTTCCATTAATCTTAGATCATTGCCCACTGTCCAGGATGAGCTTTTCAAACAGTAGAAGATCCAGTATGAGAGTTAGAATCAAAATGGGTCGGTGACAAAAGCAATCTAATGAATAAATAATGGAAAAAGGAAAGCTGAACATGGAGATAAAGAGCTTTGCCGCTATGAATTTAAAGACTGAATATTAATAAGGCTTGAATAAAAATGTAACTTTAAAATGACTGGGAGCTTACAAATAAAAAGGACTGCTGGAGGAAAATAAATTGAATTGGGAAGAGAAAGTAATGCCTTAAAGAACCAAAAGTAGCATTAAGATAAAACTGACTTACACAAAACCAGGCACTAAAAGGGATATCATTTCAGCTGAAATTGGCTCCTGGCCCCTATATGATAGAGCCTCCAAATGCCCTGTTTTGAGACAATCCGAGTTTTTTATGAGATTATGCAAGTTTTGATTTCACAACCTAAAACTTTTGATGAAGGAAACGAAGTTCTAAGCCAAGTAATCAAAGAAATCAACTTAATAGCAGTGCTGAACAAAGAGACATCAATACTCCAAATATTCCAAAAGAGAAAAGCCACCAATGCATAGTAACTGCCAGCTGACAAGAGAGAATCATATTGATTGAAACAATGATAAATATCACCAAAACATACACAACTTAAGTTGCCGCCATAAGAGCTATTACAAATCCAAAAGCACTATTCAGTCATACCTTTGGTGGTCTGAACACCCAGCTTTTGCTTGTTAGCAGCAGGGCCGATTCGCATGGGCCTGGTGGAGCAAAACCTACCATTCATTTCTGTCATAGCACGTATTTGCTCATTTTCATCACCAAACCTCACAAATCCATAGCCCTTTGTACGTCCCGTCATCCTATCTGTCACAACCTTAGCACCTCTGACTGACGGATAATTAGCTCTGAAAGTCTCTTGAAGCATGTAATCAGTAACATCAGCTGCCAAATCTCCAACAAATATTGTGTGATCAGGAGCATCGTCACGTTTTTCACCAGCACCCATTGATGCCCAGTTCAATCGAAATGGCTGCTCCACATTCGGCATTAGGGCGCCATTATACATCTGCAGGCTCCTTTCTGCAGCGGCATGACTAAAAAATTCAATGAATCCATAGCCTTCAGATTGGCCACTTTGCTTGTTACGGATAACTTTAGCTGAAGCAACCTAAAAGAATGGAATAATTCAATTATTGGAACATTAAGAGACAATTTTCATTCATAAATCACAAATCAAGCATGAAATATATGGCAAATTCCTTAGTCAAACAACTATAAAAATGTATCCCCATTTATTGGATATTTCCATAAAGCGCGGAGTTCAATAGGTGGTGTCCTCTCTAGTGGTAAGATATCTGGCCATCGTTTCCAAGAAATTTGAAAGACTCTAATGTAACTTAAAACATATATTCATAATATAGGAAAGAATCCCAAAGACCAACCTAAAACCAATATCGAATTTAGTAGGCAATTTACAAAATGAGAAGCCATTTAAAATGAGACATATAATCTCTGTGTCACGAAGACAATAGAAAAATGGACTTCAAGAACAAGAAATTTGAAAGATAATTCATGAAAAATAATTAGGTCTAAGCAGAGACAAAAATTGAAACATTAATTATTTCAGCGATCAGATGAAACAAATCAATCCAAACAAGCAATTCCAAAGCAGACATGCGTTTATACCTCACCACCTGCAGCGAAACAGTTATACAGATACTGCTCATCCATCCAATATTGCAGATCTCCGATCCACAGACTCCGTATTCCATCATCTGCCATCTGCTGAACCTGAGCTCCCGGTGCGACCGCGTACTGTGGCTGCTGCTGCTGAGGAGGAGGTATTCCAGCCGAAGGAGCCTGCTGCTGTTGATAGTAGTATCCAGCGGCGGTAGGCTGTTGCGGTGGAGGGATCTGGTACTGGAGTTGCTGAGGCGGCTGCGTCAACCACTGGTGCGGTGGCTGCTGCTGCGGCTGTTGCTGGTACTGCTGTGGTGGTGCCATTTGAGGGGGAATCATTGTGTTCGACGGCTGCATCATTGTCGGAAACGTGAGATGTATTCGAATGCAAACGTATGGTGTTTACGGCGGAACCCTAATTAGGTTACTGGATAGGATGATGAGAGAGAGTGTGAGGATATATGATATATCTGAATAAAATTCTAGGCCTCGCCCTTCTGTTCCTCTACAACGGCCCAAAAGATAGCGATATTTGAGGATTTCATCAACATCATCACAATAATAAATTAATAATAATGATAATAATATATGTAACTATATTGAATAGAAAGGAAGTACCAATAATACCCCTTGCTCGCTAAAACTGTTCTGGAACATTCTTATGTATAGTATTTGAAACGAATTGCGATTTGGCCATTTGTCTTCGAAAAATGATATAGGCACGAAGTACAGTACCGCACGAATGCCCGTACGAATGGGCATTTGCCCTCGTGTTAGAATTCATGATCATTTCGTCCTCGTTCGTGCGATCTCCCATTCGTATGCGCTTTATCATTTTTGTTTTTCTTCTGTTTTCGACGTCCGATTTCTTTATTTGTAAATAAAAGTTATAAACTTTAATTTTGAATATTTTAAAGTAAGCTTTGATTTGTACTCCTCTATATTGAAATTGTAACAAACAATTTCAGGAAAATTGCAGTGCAAATTTCTTTAAAAACTATGTGAAATTAATGTTTAAGTAGGTTTTCAAATGTTTTTTTTTATAAACATTATATTTAAATCGTTGTTTACAAACACTCACATTCTTTGATACTTTTTCTTTTGTAACTATGTTCACAAGAAAATTATACTTATTAAAAAAATACAAACTATCCAAAATAGTGCTTAAAACTAAGGGTAGATATCGGTTAACGAAATTGGCGAAAATCCATTATCGTTACTGTAAGGGCGGTAATAGCGATAATGGTAATGGTTATGTTTTTTGATTTTGCTAGAATAGCGGTAACGATAACGGTTTATGTCTATTTTTTAACGAAAATTTTGTTATTTTCATCATATATATATATATATCCATTTTATACCTTAAAAAAATATGCAAATAATCAAATTGAAAACTTACCCTTCAAATCCTCGTCGCATTGAAATTTTGAAAAAGAATTAAAATATTCATGTATGCACTCAATTTGTTATCTACTAGTCTAGTACATCTATCCTATTTACTTGTTACTACTGCCTTTCGAATTATCTTGAATCATTTTGAATTGTAGTGTATCACCTCTTTCTTTCTCATTTATAGAGTTTTTGAATGATTATATATTTATGTTAAATGTCAGCAATAGCCAATAACATAAAAGATTTAACTGATGGGCATTTTGCATTGCTGTAAATATCAACAAATGCATAATGCATTTGTTGATGGAAAAGTTGGCGAAATTACTGGAATTTCGCCACCGTTACAGCTAAGGTAGCGGAATAGCGGATGGCGGTAATGGTAACAAAATCGAAACATTCATTCTTTATCTTAGCAATAATGGTAATGGATAAGGCCATTCCGTTACCGCTATTCATCGTGCTTATATTTGTATGCACTGCTTTAATCAATTTCTCTATCCATTTATTTTTAGATATGTGATGCGGTCTCTAATATTTTGGGTCTGTTTATCCTGATTAGGGTTTATTCGTTCTTGGTTGACAGGGATTTCTGTCCACTGAGTTTAGGATCTAAACTCTAGACCTGATTTCTAGATCTAAGGATTAGGTTTCGGTTGCTATGTTGCATGCATTCCATTAAAGCATGTTTAAGGTTTACTGTTGCAACTATCCGTTTATTCTTCAAAATCTAGCTTTGTTTAATGCTTTATTTTGCCTAGTTCCAATTCCATATTACTGTTTCGGGGATTCAGTAGTCGCTACTAACTAAGGGGTACTTTGTGCAGCTTTCTTATGCTTACAATTGGCTTATAAGAACATTTTTTCAAAAAATGAGAAGTTATTTTTTAAAAAAGGTGTTTGTAACCCAATTATAATTTTAAGAAAATTACGCAAAACAGGGGCTAAATCCATAGAAAACACGCAATCTCATTGAGTTTTTGTTATGTTAATTATGGTATATATGGATGTTTCCTGTTTATTGTTGTTCCCCTTCCCTTATAATATCCTATGCTTGTGCATGTAAAAAATTACATTCATGACCCCAACGCCATTCTTGCGTCAACAGTCATTTTTATGACTGTTATGCGTCTTGTGTGCACTTTTGTGAGACTTAATAAGCATGAAAAAGATAATAGAAAATGTAAGCGTGAGGCCCACCAAAATACTTGATTCTTGATAAGATAACCTAGCAGAATGCAGATAGGCTAACACAAAACAACGACAGAGATTGTCTAAATAATCTTATGATTCATAAGAAAACCTTAAGGCCCCGTTTATTAGCAATTCCGTCTTGAGAATTACAAAGAATTACTATCGGAATTGCACACCAAATGGTAGAATTGGGCAAAAGATGGAATTGAACAAAAAAAAACAATTATATGTTTACTAAACATAATCTCGAATGAAATTGGACAGTCCATTTTTTAAAAAATGGAAAAAATTCCATTTCTATCCCTCGTTTAAATATAAAACTAAAATCATTTGCTCGGCTAGCTAGCTATACGTTCCAGTTTCTGTCTTGCGAAGAACTCTCACATTGTCTTCTGTTCTACGGAGCTTTCTCCACCTGTAAGTTAACCACAAACTGAATCCTCCATAGACAAGGATATAAGAACCCCACACATAGGGATAAGTCTCAGCGTGTTTTTTGATTCTGTGAAATTGCTCTCGTATTTTCCCACCCCAGCCAGAGCTTCCTTCTTATGCAGTATCTGGAGCATGAAACCGACAACTCAATCATCTAGCAAGATAGCTACATCACTCAAAATTTTCCTATGTCCTCTCCATTGAAATTGCAACAGTTCATTTTTACTTACGAACTCTCCATTATTCACTTTCTTTTCCCTTTTAAGAAAATTGTTTGAACTTATTATTTGAAATTATACTTACGAACTCTCCATTCGATCAAGGTTTTTAATTTAGAATTGATAGTTGGCAATAATCTCATTAATATTTGAGATGTTTTATATTCTCTATCCTGGTAGAGAAAAGTGTATCAAAAAAAGAAAAAAAAGTTTCAATTAAGAATATTGTGAATAAAAATAACCACATTACAAGGAGTTTTTGGGCCAGGTTGGTAGTCGGGCACGAGTAAATCAGATTCGCGGACTACTGTGAGGCTAACACGGGTAAGTGTGTTTGGTAGGGGATATTCAATTTTTTTCTATAGTTGGTTCAAGGTGTTTTGTAGTCATCCCTCCGAATACAGATTACTCACTCCTATATGAATTACTAACTTATATTTCTAATATGCCCTTACTTATACCCTCTAAATTTAATTTATTTAAATTTTTATATTAATTAATTTTATTTATTTGAATTATTATTTTAATTAATTTAATTTAGTAAAATTATTATAATAATTAATTTAATTTAGTTAAATTATTATATTAATTAAATTAAATTATTTAAATTAATTCATTTAATTTATTTAAATTATTAATTTAATTCATTTAATTTATTTAAACTATTAATTTAATTCATTTAATTTATTTAAATTATTAATTTAATTAATTTAATTTATTTTAATTTATTATTTTAATTATTTTTATTTATTTAAATTATTATTTTACAGACTTTAATTAATTTTTTTTGGAGTAAGCCAAATTTCATATAATGGGAATATGTACATCCTTCTTATGAAGAAGAAGTTGGAACAAAGGAGAAAAGAAAAATAGAAAAGAAAAATACAACCCGTGATCTGAGGTGAGACGGAGACGCATGCAGTGATCAAAATAGTTGTCGGCTATGCAGGCTGCCATGAAATGGCAACAGAGGTCTTTACCAAATCAAAAAATACAGCTCGGCCTGCACACCGTGTAGTATCTTGGTCCAGAGATTGTTGCTATATTTCATAGCACATTGATGTACTGACCGTGGACTACTCGGGCAGCCATACAAATATGGCAGCAGGTGTCTTTACTGAATTAGTTGACGTAGCTCAATCTGTTAACCTTATAGCTTTAAGCCGTTTGAGTGCATAAAGTCATCCCTCCACTCTCTCATAAAATCAAGCTCTAAGTTCAATCTTGGGCAGTAACTTGCTGAAGGTGCATGTGGGTCTTAAAGGGAGTGGAATACTCTGCCTCGCAGGTAGTATGGTGTCTCGTGTTTAAAGAAAAAACTGCAGACTCCAAGTTCCTTTTGAAAATAGACCTATGTGCCTGTACACTGATATAGGTTCTGAACGGATGAGACTACAAGTTCCTGTTATGCGAGTATAGATTTCTGAGGGACTTTTATCCCCATGGTGGTACCTAACCTGTACCAAATTGAAACCAGATGTAGTCAAATGAACAAAATTCCAGATACAGGGGTAAGGGGAAGGGGGCTTCTGTCAGAGGAACACACAGTTCGTGGTTGATATTGGTCACAACCCTGCACTTCTCATTCCGTTGGCCAGATGATTCTACCTGAAATTATATTGATTAATTTTATTTATTTAAATTGATATATTAATTAATTAAAGTACATTAATTCACTTTTAACTTAATCAATTAAATTAATCCATTTTAACTTAAAAGGGGCTAAGAAATGGCATATTAGTAATTTCAGTTAGTAATCCGTGTAGGAGTGAGTAATTCGTGTTTTGAGGGACGACTACCAAACACCTCAAACCAACTACAGGAAAAAATTGAATGTCCCCTACCAAACACACTTATCCGTGTTAGTCCCACAGTAGTCCGTGAACCTGGTTTATTCTTGTCCGGCTACTAAACACACCCTTATTGTGTAAGACAGATTTAGAGAAAGCGTTTTACAGCGTTAAGAGGAAATACATGTGGGGAATTATGATATCAATGGGCTTTACAAATAAATGAATGTGTAGGATGAAAGGATGCATAGAATCAACTCATATAGCAGTTTTGATTAATGGTAGTTCTCCAAGGGAAGTTAAAATGGAGCGAGCTTGCGCTAGGGAGATCCTTTATCCCCACTTATATTCACCCTGGCAGCTGAAGGACTCAACGAGCTCATCAAGAAAGCACTGTGTGTTGGAAATAATGGGTTGCGCATCACAAACCAGTAGTTTGCCGATAATACGTTACTGTTTGGCAATGGAACTACATAAGATCTGATCAACTCAAAGAGAATACTTGAGTATTTGAGTTGTGTTCAAACCTAGGGCCTGTTTTGTACCTATATTCTTTTAGATTATTTTTCTCATTTTTTTTCTTCAGATTATTTCAAAAACAGTGTTTTAAAACTCCACTTTTCATTCTCTTTTCCTTTTTTTTTAGTCAAAACTCCCTTTTTCAAAAGTAGGTAGGAGGCTACTATTTTTTCTACTTCTACTTCTCATGACAACTTCGTAAATAAATTAAAGTTATCTTACTAAATTTAACTACAAACATTATTTAATCAACTTATAAATTTTGATTGCAAACACTGTTTTAATAACGTTTTTAATTTTTTTTTATAATTTTACCATACACTCAAAAAAATATAAAATTAAAAGGAGAAGTATAATCAAAATGAGATGAGAGAAGTAAAAGAAAAAAATGGCTACAAAATTGGCCCTCGTGTAAACGTTATGAAAAGTAATCTGTATGAAGTCAACATCTCTACTCTAGAAAGTGATCATCACGCTGCATTACTCAACTGCAAGCAAGATCAATTTCCGTTTAAATATCTGGGTAGAGCAATAGGCACCAAGCATCAACATGGGACCCATCATAACACTATTAAAGGAATGACTTACTGCTTGGGATAAAAAAAAATTCAGAATGTAAATCTTGTTTTTTTAGCTAGTTGAAATATCAAAGTTGGTCTAGCTTAACAAAAAAAATCAAAGAGTTGGTCTATGTATTATGATTTAATTATCCTTTCAACCATTAGTCAAAGGACCTCTGCGTCATCAACCTAAATCTTAGAAACAAGGTTGTTGTATGAGTTGTCAACCTATGATAGGTTGTTATAAACTCAGGCACCTTTTGTTATTAAGGAGGATGTTTGAGGGCATTTGTGTAACTTTACCTAAAGTTTAAATACACCACTTTTTACCCTAGTGTGGGGTTTGTTCGATACATTCTAATTCTTCAACAACTTTCTTCTCGGTCGTTTGGACTTTGAAGGTAAGAGAATAAGAAACCGGAAATTCTTGGTTGAAAAAAAGAAAAAAGAAGAATATAGTCTCTCCTTGACAAATTGCATAGGAAGTGAAAAACTCTTGTACAAAGCTTGTAATATCCTGCTACTATTTTCTTGAAGAATTAATATGAAGATGGGAGCCCTCAAGTGGACATAAGTCATTTTGGATCGAACCACTATAAATCCATGTCTTGTGTTTCTTAAGTTTGTATTGATTTTGGTATTGTTGCTGCCATTTTTGATACTGCTATTGAGATATTGATATTGTTGGGATTGTGAAAACAACAAACAAACTTTGAACAGGTTTTAACAAAGTATCATCAAAATAAAGGTAAAATTGAACTTCCCAAAGTAAACTTTAGAAGGAAAAAAGTTTGGAACTAATTATGGATGAGGGTCTCCAAATTTGATGCTTTGATATTCACGTACCCCAAATCTTCTCACAGGATTTAGGGTTCAACAACCTAATTGAGCAAAATAAGATATGATACAGCGCGCAATAAATACAAGAAACTTATCTTAGCCATCCATTCATGTTGGTCCCACCAACATAAACATATCACAATCATCTATTTATATGGGTCCCACCATTTATTGTATTTCCTGTGGCAACAATTCTTGCGCTATATTATTTCTCGAGCAAAATTCTTCGACAAAAGATCTTGCACCTAAGTTGTGTGAACGGTCTCAGGTTTAAACAAATTGCACGGATCTTGTGAGTAGGTTGTGTATGGTTTATCTCTATATACAGAAATTTAGATACAAATAAGCTGGAGTCTGGAGCTGATACATTCACACAATGTAAAAGAAAGTCTAGCCCGAGTTACTGAGCAAGAGCTACTAGGAAAAAAAAAGTTATGGACAGAACTGCAATACACTGAAGAATAAAGCCTTTCTGGCTTACCAAAAATTGCAAGCATAAATGGATAACAAAGGGTGATTCAAATATAGGAATTTTCAACGCATGTATGGCTCAGAACAGAACAAGCATATTCATAGATGATGTGTGTTGAGAAGTCAGAGAGGATCAAGGATCACTTTGTACCAAGAAAAAATGTGTGAATGATTCTCTTGTATGCTTCGCTTATTTGATTCACACCATACAATTCTCAGATAAAAGAAATACAAGGGAATAGGTATGGAATATACTGGACTGTATTACCCACGAATTACTTATATTTCTCATTAGTCAATAAGCCTATTTATAGAGTTTATACAAGGGTATATCAATATTTTCCTATGGATAAAACAGTTAACCATATAACTCACTTGTGGGCTGTGGTGGTTGCTTGTTATCTTCTTTGTCAATTGCTCAAGTAGAATAAGTTTGTTAGGCGCTGTCTGTTAAGTCCTTGTTCGATGGAAACTCATCATTCGCACGTGGTCATTCTTCTTCAAATATATATGTGAAGATACAAAATGAATTCCTCGAGTCATGGTCAATCTTCAAGGTTTCCTGATCACTTGGTGAGTTCCCTCGTCCAGGTGGCGAATAGTCTTATTACTTCATGGGCTTTTATTAGCCTTTACCGACTCACATCATGAATCACCTAAGTTTAAAGTTATAAATAAATAGC
>JAOWBN010018435.1:0-10723 GCA_028565015.1 Pinguicula moranensis
CATCCAACGCCGTATCATTGTTCGAAGCATTATCCACCGTGATAGTCAACACCTTATCCATGCCCCAATCAGACAAACGATTTTCCAACTGCTTCGAGATGGAAGTACCATTATGATCACTAATATTTTGGAAAGCCAAAATTCTCTTGTGCAGCACCCAGTTATGGTCAATAAAGTGGCCAGTCAAACACATGTAAGTAACGTTTTGGAGTGAAGTCCAAGTGTCCGTCGTTAAACACATGCGAGGCATTAAATAGAGCATCTTTTCTTTCAATTTCTGTTTCTCCTCTAGGTACACAGCCAAGCAATCATTTGCCGCTGTTTGTCGAGAGATGCCCGGAAAGCGGGACTCTAACTTTCGAAGCAGTCGACGAAACCCAATTTTCTCAACCATCATGAAGGGCAATTCATCAAGAATTAAATGCTCAACTATAGCCTTTCGAATTTCTTTCTCATTATATTTAGCAACCATCAAATCTCCTAAACAATGACTTCGTGCAGCATTCGATGAGGCAACATCATGTGTCAAAGTTTGTTGCCGAGTGTCCATCATAGGTTGTTTGCTCTTAAAATTATAAAAACTCTTGAGGTGAGATAACATTTTTGATGTTCCTTGTTTCCTGTGATGGATGCAAACTTATGTTGGGCAATAGTTACACTTTGTCATTGGACCATCGGGATCACCACCTTCAATTCTTGTGAAATGAGTCCACATAGGTGAGGGATTAGTAAGCTTTTGCCTTTCAGGTTTACTTACGCAAGGGGTGGATGTCCCTACATCCCGACTACCACTCAAACCCTCTGGAGGAGGAGGCATTAATGCAACATCAACATCATCGATAGTGTTACTTTCAATTATAATATCTGAAAAATATTAAACTATTAAAAACCAATCATAAAGTTTTAAACATTTTAAAGTAGATCCATGTAAGGCCTGACAACATAAATTTTATGGACTTATAGATATGAGATATACATGGCTGAAATACATATTTGATTATATTCCGGCAAGTTGGCTTGATGGACAAACTGGACAAAGAGCATTAAATTGTGTATTTGATGGCCCAAAGTTCTGTAAACCTGTAAACCACTAAACCTCATATTTGTTTTGAAATAAAGAAAAATTAAGGCAACCAGAATGCTTTTGAAAACTACAACAAAAATACACTACCATCAACACAAAAATTAAGACAACCAGAAGTGAAAGTTTTAGTGAGCATATATGCCTAATCCACGCTGCTAGCTATGGTAAAAGTTTGAGTGAGAGCATTCATCCTATACTTGGTGGGCTGACATATTAGCACAACAAGAATAACTTAGGCTTGTTACTGATTTGTACAAAAGCTTTATCTAAAACTCTGACAGATGATGAACTTTTCTAACTCGAGGAGCAATTTGCCTATTGGAATAGAACAAAAATGGCCCCATACCTGGGTAGTATTAAGACAATGATCTAGAAATCTTTTGCACAACATTTGAAAGTTACTCTAAACAATTTAAACCTGAAAATCATGTGTTCTACAAAACATCTAAAAAGTGAGAATATCATCATGTATAAAGTTTGATGGAATTCTTGATATCATGGAAGACTAGTTATCCACAAAAATCCAACCGCAGAACTAGATTGACAAATTCTCCAACCACAGAACACCCCATTTAGATGCAGAGAATGCAAGCTCCTATCGAATAGGAAAGAAGTAATAAATAACGAGATCTTAGATCCATATGAGAAAAAATCGGTTGTGAAAGAAAAAGCCGCAAGAGTACCTATTGGAATTGAAGCAGTTCCAGAATCAGCTCTTAGGACAACTAGGCTTCTTTGCGCAATTTCATCAATAGTTTGCTGGTTTGCTGGTTTCGTCTGATTGGTTGATTTGAGCAACCAACTACAAATTAGATTGGAACCAGGATTTAAAAGTTGAGGCGACTTGGAGATTCAAAGACTGGAAAGGATCTAAACTTCGACTTTCGTTGCGCTATTAATGCCCTTGTTTTCAAGTTACGAAGACTGAAATTGAAAGCTGAAACTGAAGGCGGCCAGTCGGGTTTTAAACCTATATTCTCAAATCTCAATCCTCAATATGCAATTGAATAGAGGTCGGGTCGCCCTGATTTTATTTTTTTATTTTTTTTTGAAGTTAAATAATAATGGTACAGGGGAAATTAGCGAAACACCGCCATTGCTTATGCTAATATAGCGGAATGCATTTTGTTCGCCGCTTCTGCTAAAGATGGTATAGCGGAAGCGATAGCGGTTTTCCGCTAATTCCACTATCGCTAGACACCCCTATGAAAAACACAAGTCTGGCTATATGCTTGCAAATTTAAAAAAAAAAAAAAATTGGAATCCCAGAATACAAATCAATAAAGTTTTATGTTTTGGATGTAACCGTTTGTTTGTATGGATTTACATTTTCTTTCAACCATCACTGAATCTCTCTTTCTCTCTCTCTCTCTCTTTTATAGGAATCCACTACTGAATCTTAATTATTGATTATAGTATTACAAGATTTTAATTTGAAAACAAAGCATTTCAAGTTTTTAATTGCAAACACAAGATAGTGGGAAAGAAGAAGACCCTAGGAGGACGCGGACAAAGATGGAGGAAGGGGGATCAAGGGGGCCATAATCCCCCCAATATTTAAAATAAATAAATTTATATGTAAAATTTTTACTTTTTTTAGTTTGGTCCCCTAGATATTGTAATGGTATTTGTTTTTAAGCAATAAAGTGTTGCTTAACTCAGCTGGTAAAGTGTTTGATTTTCAAATGTAACGATCCAGGATCATAACTTGTCGGCAAATTTTTCGTCATCTAAATCAATTATTAGATATGCATTGGATTCGAACCTCCGATGGATAGATTTATACGACAATGAAGCAACCACTACACCATATAAGATATATGTTTAATTTATGTTGTATAATTAGTAATATTGATATCAAGGTAAAAAATAAATTCTATTAGATATTGTTTCATATCTTTTTGACAGTTTTTAATATTTTGTTAATTTATTTTTGATATTATAGTTTAAAAAATTATATTTTGTAAATTGAAACATTGACCTATTAAAAAAATTAATTTTTTTACTTTAAATATTCATTGGTCAAAGCCGATCCATTATGCTTAAATTTGAAAAACAATTCATATTTATATGTTATATTTATATTGAACAATGTACATTCAAAAATTAATATAAATTTATTGCATCTTTTTATATCTTCTGCTCAAATTTATAAAAAAAAATTGTATTTTTTTTAACTTAACCAATTTGACCCTATTCGACCCAATATGATACACTATGTTCAAGCCCAAAAAATTTGCCCCCTCCCTTCGGCTCCTCCCCTGGACGTGAAAGAAGCAAATTCAATTAAAATTGGTGGGTTAAACCTTTTTGAGAACATGACCTCTGATAGATCGAGTTGGACACGTCTTATTATGATTAGAGATATAACACAGGTGTATGCATACTTGATTTTGGACAAATGGAGGAAGGTAAGATGATTAAAATGTTAGGTTATATTTATTTAGGTATTTATGTTTTTATTTATGCATTATTGTATTATTTCTATTTTTATTTACCTATTTATATATTTTTATTTCGTTTACTTATCTTTTTTTTTGATACAAAAAATTAATACTTTTATTAAAGAGGGCTAAAGCCTAAAAGATATGTACATCCGTAAGTTACTTCTTGCAGCGCCTATGTAAATTTACAACACAGTTGTGGGTTTTGCAGCCAATCTGATAGCCCTAACCCGACTTCTAGCTTGTCATATGTATTTGCCCACAACCAAGTAACTACTTTGGTGTGTTCCAGGATTGAGTCCATGCAGGGCTCTCTACCTTAAAATATGTAAGCATTTCTTGCTTTCCAAATCTCCCAAACTAGACTATGCCAGAACGATTTCCACACTTCATACCACTTATTCCGTTTGATAACGCCTAAGTGGAGTATGTAATGTTGTTGTGGGTTATTGTTTCCTACTGATTCGTATCCAAGCCATCTGTATAGTTTCTGCCATATTTTATGTGCTGCTGCATTCAAAAAAGGTGTGTCTCAGAGACTCTTCTTGCTGTTGGCATAAAGTACATCCTGGTGCCAGTAACTGGACCGTGAGTATTCTCCTGCTATATAGCTTGTCAAACGTTGCTATACGCTCTTGGTTTAGCTGCCACACAAACGCCTGGATTCGTCTCGGGGAGCCTTTTCCCCAACTAGCAGCAAGCTCCTCTTGTTCCAGCAAAGTGTAACACATGAAATTTGTTAGTACTGTGTATGCTATTTTCACAGTGTATACCTGTCTATCTCTGTTCGGTTCCCATCTCCAGCTATCTGCTATGTCCTCAGTTAGCTCCATACCTGCAATAAGAGATTCTAGAACCGGTATTAGTAATCATTCATACTCATAGAGAGGTTTGCGCTAGTGCCATACCACACAAGCTCCTCGCTCTCCGCACATATTTTTTCTGCTACCGTTGCCTCTTTATCAGAGGCAATCGAGTATAGTCTATGTGATACATCTGATGGACATCCTAAGATAGTCACATCGAGTGCCTGAATTTAGTATCCTTTCCATTTCCTATCTGTTTCTTCATATTACTATGAAACCAATAGGATGAGCATACTGATTTAATGAGATCCTTCCACCATCTCGATGCACGATTGGGAGCTAGTATCGCTGTCCAATCTCGATGTATTCATTCTGGTTGGAGATATAATGACTGGATGATGTTGCTGAATAGACTTTCAGTATCATTCATGATTTTTTATAGCCATTTTCCTAATAATGCTATATTAAATAATTCTAAATTTTTAATTTCTAATCCTCCTTTTTTTTATGTCTTGACATATATTTTTCCATTTTATCCAATGTATTGGTTTATTTTCAGTCTTAACCCCTCATTCCCATAGGAATTTGGATTGTATTTTGCGTATTGTTTTCAATACTTCATTTGGTGCATTAAATGCTGATAGATAGTATGTTACTAAACCTATAAGTGTTGATTTAATGAGTGTTATCCTACCTCCAAAGGCAAGATATACATTTTCCCAACTTTTAATTCTTTTTAGTTATTCTTTCTATCACTGGTTCCATGTTACCTTGTTTCCCACCATCAAACAATTGAGTTTGTCAGCATAGGCTTGGAGCTCCGTGCTTGGTACTTATCTTTTACTTTTATTATTATTTACTTATTTATTTTACTTATTATTTTTTTCTTTTTTTGATCGCCTTTATCTACGAGTTGAGAGTCTCTACGAAAATAGTCTCTTTATCTCTTCTGAGATAAGGGTACGACTGCGTACATTTCACCCTCCCAACCCTTGCTTAATGGTGAGATTTATTGGGTAAGTTTGATTTAATTTTGATTCACGCGGTCAGAGAATTGTGTCCTCCCACTACTTAGGAGCTTACGGTTTCATGTTCTATTTCACTCACCGTGGGGTTCCTCTTTTCACCTTTCCCCACGGTATTACTTCACTATCAGTCACCCGAAGTATTTAGCCTTGCAAGGTGGTCCTTGCTGATTCACACGGAATTCCACTGTGTCGCATGCTACAAATTAGCAATGTAAGTTCATTTCTCTTCCTAGTGAACCATTATCTGTACTTTCAATTTCAGATGCTCAGTTTAAACGATTTTGACTATGACTATCCCTACTACTATTCTTTTTTTTTTTGTAGCTATATTACAAATAATAGTCAAACCTAAATTGATCCAACAAATATGTGAAAAGGAGCCAAGAATTAATTTGGCTGTAATTAAAGAAATATATAAAAATAGAGTCTTTATATCTTAAGTGGTGGAGCAAACAAAAATAATTGAGAGATCTTAGATGCCCGTTAAAGCCAATCACTCCCAGAAAAAAATGAAAGACGTGTTTGTAGCACTTCTTTTAGTCAATGCAAATACTTTGCTGGTTAAAAAGAAAAAGAAGCCTATAAATTGAGGCACGTGCTTAAAATCTAAAGGCCCATTCAGTTGTGAGATTGAATTTGATGAATAAAGCCCACGTGAGGTATTTGAAACTTGAATGGTCCAAACCCAATCTCATTAAGAAGGCCCAATTAGGAAGTATTCATCGTCAGCTCGTCGCCAGGCCAGAACCACAGCTTCTTATAAAGTGGAGGAAGATTGAATTGTAGAACTGGAACTGGGAGTAGGAGCAAGAAGAAAACAGAGGAAGAAGGGAAAAAGGGTGGGGAAATAAAAGAACAGAAGAAAAAGAAGAAGAAAGCAACTCTATGGCGCCATGGCCCGGTGGACCAAGCAGAGACGCCACCCATGAAGCTGCTGACACCGACGAGGATGCGACCATCGGTATGTGCTGTTTGTTGACCGCGGATTTAATTAGGGTTTCTTCTGGAAGGGCGCGCTACGTGAGGGATTTTTTTTCTGTCCTGTGCTGTGCATCTTCCTGCTCTCTGCAGTGGGTCTTTGACGCGTTTGGATTTTCTTTGGGCGAGTCTCAATAATCGTTTGAATTGGCAGATGACGATGATGATGAGTACGAGGAAGCCGAAGGGGGAAGCCGCCTCCTTGGGTTCATGTTTGGAAATGTTGACGATTCTGGTGATCTCGATGTTGACTATCTCGATGAGGTGAGGAGCTTCTTTCGCGTGTTCGGTTCTCTCTCCCTCTCTCTATTTTTGTAAAGTTAAAGGTGGCTGGAAATATGTAAAAAGGGGTTCTTTGAGGTTCCATTTATGTGCAATCTTGTTGGCATATGAATGCGTGTTGAATAGTTGACATACTGATTTTGCATACTGAATCTTTTTATCTTTAGGCCACTCGCAATGCACGAGCACAGCTAGTCCAGAGATGTAGAATTTTGAACCAAAATCACATGTAAAGCTAGATTCTTTGGGAGTGATTCATCTGCAAAATCTCAAGTTTTGCATCTCGTTGTTGGTAGCTTCATAACTCGTGTAATAATTACTTTAGGAAGCTCTTCTTAGAGTTGCAAGGATACAAAATATTTTGTGAGCGTCCTACCGTACTTTTTTTCTGAGGCTATTTCTTAATCAGGATGCGTGCTCTAGAGACCATTTTATAAGTTCTGATTTTAGTTACACCCAAGTCCCATTTTTTGAGAAGGCAAAATGAAATGTGAAGAATCAAGATTCAGCTTGCAGATTATACCTGAGGCTTTGATATACACTGCTTAACATGTGTGATTGAATCTTCAGTAAATTAAGGGCCGCAACTGCCAAAATAAATAAAAAGTTGAGGGGAAACAAATTGAAGATTCCATTTAAGTCCTTTTTTTGTAAAATTGCTTCTCTTGTTTACCGGGTTTTGCCTTTTCATGATTCATCATGCTAACTATGTCTCTCTTTCAGGATGCAAAAGAGCATCTCGCTGCCCTGACTGACAAGCTTGGTTCATCCCTGAAAGATATAGATGTATGGTTGCAGATTTCATCATAAATTTTCAGCCTATCAGTAAAATTATTTTCCTTTGTTTTGTGATGGCATTGTCTTTAGTGGTCTCCACTTGTGGCTTTTCTTCATGTTTCTTATGAAGGAAAACTAATATATATATAATTTTTTCAATTTGAAACTTCAGCTCTCAACAAAATCACCTTGGACCCAATCTGATGCTACAGATCAAGGTGATCACGAATATCAAGGAACACTCGTTCATTAACTTGTTGAATTTCTGTTAGTACTTTTCTTTATTCTATGTTATGCTGTATTGATAATCATCACATGCTTTGTATAAGTGATTATTAATGCTAGTTCTCATTGAAGGCCATTTTGCTGCTATTTTTCAGATGCACATAAAAATTGATGACTCGTCGCTGGCATTCTTGGTTTAAATGTTATGCTTGATTTGCTGGTTCTTTTATCTAAAAGTTGCTGGATCCAAAAGAATGTGCTTTCTTCGCTAGCTTTGGGTCTTGCATACGAAAATGCCAACAGACTCAGATATTGAAGGCCAAAACTATGAAATTTGCCCATAAATTAATGTCTTTGAGCCTCCATGGATTGCACACTGAATAAGCAGGTGCATCGTATAAAGGTTGATCAAAATAATTGATGCAATATTGTCTAATGCATGCAATGATAGATGCAAAAACTGAACAACCTGTTTATACTGGTTGCATTGTAAACACCTTTTATTTCATTTTTTTAATTTATTTTTACTGAAAAATCATTTTATTTAAGTTTTGCTTCATTAATTTTAACTTCTGCACATGCAAATGTAGATTACGATGCGAAGGCAGAAAATGCTGTTGATTATGAAGATATAGATGAGGAATATGAGGGACCAGAGATTGGCAATGCCACTGAAGAGGACCTTTTGCTATCAAGAAAGGAATTTGTTTCTGAAGTAGTCTCTATAACCTCTGTGAAGAAAACTTCGGTGTTTGATGATGAGAATTATGACGATGAAGATGATGATATGGAAAAACAAGAAATAGCAGAAGGAGGCAACATTGAACATCAGCCGTTATCTCCATCAGGTTTTTTTGCATGATTTCATGATTGTTGTGTCAAGAAGTTCTTTCATTATTAATCTCTTGTTCGGTGTTTATGCTTAGGAGTATGCCTTGTACTTTAGCACGCATGCATTCATTTCTACATCTTTAGCCTAGGACTTCATATGAGAAGGTCTGGTCATTTGGTACTTAGTTATTTATGGCAAGCAAACTAATAAAAGTTAGTGTCTTATGGATTTAGTAATTTTTCTTTGATGTTTATCTCGAGATGTGATTGGTGATACGAAAGAATTGCATTAAGAATGACTTGAATGCTTATATTCGAAGGAATATACCATGTATGTTACATCACATGCATCCTCTCCTCCTGACAGGCGATCGGAACGACATTCATGAAGCACTTTCTCAGGAAGGGAGTCTTCCTGATGATGTTCATGCATTTGAGGGAGAAAATCCTGATACAGTGGATTCTGAGCAAGTATGTAATTGCCTGTTCCAGTTTCTTCATAATCGAGAATCTTACCACGTGTTATTTAACATGTACGTTAACTTTGAATTCTATGGGTCAGAGTGTTGCCTAGGTCTCCCTCTCCTCCGCCTTCCTTCAACTTGAAGCCCTTTGACTTTCCTTGTTTGGGTGCCTTTTGCGCGTATGTCCAAACCATCGCAATCGCCCATCTCTCAACTTGGCACTGATAGATACGATACCCAACGTATCCCTAAAGATCCCAAGGATCTTATCTAATTTCGTACAACCCCACATCCATCTTAATATTCTCATCTCCGCTACTTCAAATTTTTGCACATGTAACAGTCTAATAGCCCAACACTCTGACTCATAAAGCATGGTTGGTCTTATAACTGTCCTATAAAAATTTTCCTTCAACTTTAGGAGGACGTGGGGGGGAGCAAATTCGATTAGATTTAGTGGGATTAAGCTTCTCTGAGGACATGACAATCTGATAGGACGAGTTGGCGACGTCATATTATGATTAGAGATATATAGGACTTCTAGGATAAACTAGAAGGCGATCTTTATTTTATTTATTTATATTTGTATATATTTATTTATGCATTATGTATGTTTATTTATGTTCTTATTTTATGCTTTTATTTTTATTTCTATGTAAATATGTTTTATTTACTTTACATTATTTATTATTATTATTAATTATGTATTTATTTACTACTTTATTTTTATTTTTATGTATTTATTGATTTTATTTTATGTATTATCATTTTTTCCCTTTATTTCCGTGTCGGGGGTCTCTACGGAAACAGTCTCCTTATCTCTTTAGGGTATGACTACGTACATTTACCCTCCCCAGACCCTTTTTAAGGGCGGGACTTACCTGGTATATTTGGTTTGGTTAACTTGAGTTCTCTTGGCTTCCTTTATCTCTATTTCTTTCCCCTTGCTTTTGAGAGCAGCTATTGATAAACATTTTATCTGTCAACGTTGTGTTTTCTTTTCTGAGCTGTTGCATTAATTGGTGCTTTATAAAACTCTTCCTTTTCCTGATTTACATCAGTTGAAAGGACATGAATTTTGAGGTATTAGGGAATCATTTCAAATTTACTACAGAATTCTTCAGATATGCGTGATAATCTTTTTTCTGATGATAAAGGCTTAGTACTTGTTTTAATTGTAATACCCTCTTCCACAATATGTTTGGAGCACTAAATTTGAAATTTGAAATAGTGTCTATTCCCATTGAGTTACATTTCAAGGAATGTCAACTTGTAGTTTCTTGACCTACTTTGTGGTATTAATGTGCCTTAAGGAATGGAATTTTGATCTTTTCAAATTGTATTCATGTGTTTTTCCCACCATCTTAAGTCCTATTTTCTGAGATTCTCTCAATAATTACAAGGGTGATGTCGGCTTCTTTGAAAGTCGTGATCTTTGCTATGCAGCTGTGCATCTTCACTCGTTCTCGATAGAGTAGCTTTGTTTCGGTTTGATTGTGGAGGGCACGTCTTGTGGATACCTGTCTCAACCACCGAGGCTATTCTTAAAAAAAATTGAAAACCCTGGTTGTGCATCATTAGTTGCTCATTTTTTGCTATTTATTATTATTATTATTATTTATTTTTTAACTCCAATTGCATTTTGCTTGATATCTAGAATGGGCTCAGGGTTATAACTATTTCTTGACCTCTGTCTCAACTCCAACAAGCCATACTCTGAGAAATTAGAACCCCCTAGTTGTACATTTTATTTGCTAGCTGTTTCTTAAAATCCATTTGCATGGTTTCTTGATGATCTATGATA
>JAOWBN010018456.1:0-10722 GCA_028565015.1 Pinguicula moranensis
GGGAAGGGAGGAGGACTCTAAATGAAAGGGAAGCAATTGAATTGTCAAAACTAACGTTATTGCTAAATGATTTATTGCTGCAGTTGATAAAAAAGATGTTTACTTTCATTCTATCAACATCGAAGGCAAATACAAAATGAAGGATGCATATGGAAAATTAATTGAGGAACAACCGACACTATACATGAAAGAAGAAAGCTTCCTACTCTAGAAAGTGCGGGCATGTTACATTCCAAGGAAAACCTCAATCTTTGTTTTGAAGCTCCTACAACAACGATTACCTACCAAAAGAAATCTTCAAAGATAAGGTATCATTGGAGACGAACAGTTGGCAGAATGTTCATTGTGCAAAGAAGATCGAGAAGATGAAGAACATGTTTTCAAAATCTGTAAGCAAAGCAAACTTTTATGGCATAGAATCAGTATCTGGATGCATTTGAAAGGACAACAACAACAAAATCATCTACACCACACAGTACAAGCTCTCGGATAGCAGGGATATTTGAATAAAATAAGCATGGATTGGAATCCACAATAGGACAATAATGAGGGAGAGCAACACTGGCCTCATCATAACACACAACAACCTATGCACAACAATGTGCAACAGGTACTAAGTCTTCATGAATTTATATTTCAAAAACTTGAAGGCATAAATACTCAAATGTGGAAATCTGTGTGGATTGCAATGGCATGGATATTGTAGAGACTAAGAAATGAAGTGCACTTCTCAAACATCGAGGTGAATATGGAAGCGACACTATAAAAAATCCAGGTACTTTGCCGGAACTGGTTTAAAGCTCAAAGTAAAAATTGCAGTTTTATGTACTCAATGGCAGATTGGTTAATCTAACCAGTGGAATGTATCCGAGCTTGTACTTAAATTTTGGGTTGCATCCCAAAGGTTGGAAGTGTAAATAATCTACAGACGATGTAATTGTTTATTCTATAATGTATTTTGGCTTTCCCAAAAAAAATCTGCATGATGTCCATCCTGCTTAGTTCATGTTTGTGTTTAACTAATGTGTAATGTGTGTGTAAACCCTAAACACCTAAAACAACCATCCTATAATAGTCATAAGCCCTACTCCGATTATGATTTGTACATAAGCTATTTTGTATGTTGTTTGTGTAGTGTGCGACTTTATGAGGCAAGAGGAGCATGAGAGGGAAGAACGAAATGTAAACGCAATGCACCACCTAAGTATTTGATCATTGACAAGATTTCTAAACAACTTTCATTCTTGGAAGACTTACCCAAAGGAACGACAAAAAGTGTTTTAACAACCTCACGGCGCACAAGTTAGCATTTATTGAGCTTTGTAAGATCTAGAGAGATGAGGGTGGTCTGAAGAATTACCAATATGTTACTGTGGTATAAAAGACTGCAAATTTTCTTCGTTCCCCTAGCACATCACCTGCAAAATAGGACATTGCAAATTGATTTTTAGAGGAGTGTTTAAACAATAAGTTTTTTCTTTTATGATGGTTGGTATGAAGTTTTAGGCAATACCATGCACAAGGATCAATGGAACATGACTTTAACTCCGCAGCAGAAGATCTGGAGCATATTGATGCCTACTGTGAAGATGAAGCTGAGGAAGGTGAAGGTGACTTACTCGAAGTGATAGAGAAGGAGCAGTCTAATTTTACTGCATCCCTACAGCCTTCGATTGTTGAACTCGGCCGTGGGAGCAACAAGAGGAGAAAGGCACCATCAACATTTGCAAAGGGAAAAGCTGCATCTACTAATAGCTTGTATAGCCTAGCATCGCACGCTTTTGGACATGCTTACATTAGATTTGATAAGGGAGCCAAGTGGTTCAATTCACAATCTACTGGCGAAGTGAAAGAGAGGAAGACTAAAATTCTCTTCAAGAGTTAGGAGGAGTTCCTTAACTCGTGCTTTGAGTAGAATGTGGATTTGGTAGATTATCTAATATTGAAGCCCTTACATTATGCAATTTGGATTTATCAAGCCAAGGAAGGAAGGCTAGATTTAATTAGAATGTTTTTCAAGGGAAAATGGGTTGTTAGGAGCAATGTAGGTGATCATGCTTGATGACTGTTTTATGAACTTGCGAAAATGTTCCCTTGGTTTCAGTTAGACCTTTGTTGTTAGTTTCTTAGGGTTGATTTGAACTAAGCTCCGTTGTTTGTTGGCATTTGTATCTTCGTTTTTTTAACAGATTTGATCTTATTACATATCCTTGTTCTATCTTCGTTTGTGTTTATTACATATCCTTGTTGCAACGCATTTGTGTAATTCTTGGTAAGTAGTACTTTTTTTAAAACAACAAAACAAAAATAGAAAAAATATTTAAATTTTTTGAACAAACGAACAGGACCATAAGACATAGCAAGAAGCAATGCTCTTCGTACTGTTTGAAACTCCTTTCTGTACACCAGCCCTGTAGGACCTCCTCATCGCCGAAAGTTTGCTAGTCGGACCCGCCTTTTGTATACTGCTCGGGTGAGCTCGACGGTAGGGTGTGTTCCGGTGGTAGTTCTGTTCCAGGTTTGAGGATATCCCTTACTTCTGTATGTGTGGTATGGTGCTCCACGTGATTGAGTGGTCTAGTAACTCATCCCCGCCGTCATGTGTTCCTGAGGGAACTATCATTGTCTCATTGCAAGAAGATGCTTCAATTGCTCAAAATGAAGAAAATTTGAAGTTGGGCATGGGGGAAGTGGAGGCAACCTCTGATTCTTCTACTACCCTGCCCTCTATCCCAGGGGTTCCTACTGAAGATGCAAATGAGTGGACTTAAATTACACACAGATCAAAACAACGAACTCAACAAGCACAAGCTCCAACAGACCGTCCAACACCTGGGAAAAAACAACTTCCGACTTTCATTCAAAAGTTGAGGGTAGATTCAGTTTCCTATCATTTTGTGAACTTTACCCCAGCCTGGAAACAAGATGAAATGTGGCAAATATTCTCCATGTATGGCCAAGTAAGTGATGTATATATTCCCAAACAATCTACATTGCTTGGTAACAGATTCGATTTTGTGAGGTTCTTCAAGAACTCAATAGGGCAGGGATTGTTGGAAAAACTAAACAATATATAGGTTGGTTCATTACGAATCAAAGACAGTGAAGCTAGATCTACCCTGGTAGGTCCCCGTGTTGGCGTTACATCTTTATCAAATCAGATCATAACCCAGAAACAGGACAACCTCTTTGCAGAAAAAGATCTCCCTTCAGAGGCCCCAATCACATTTAACCCTGACCCTTCTGCATCCCAGTGGCTGTTAAAATGCCTAATTGGCATTCTAGCCCCATTACTGGACCTGAACAGCCGGAATCAAATACTAAAAGACAGAGGATACACTGAAGGCTTGTCAGTATGCCTCGTGGGAGGTGAAGTACTGATTAAACTAAGTTCGCCGGAGGAGGCATCCTACCTCCTAAGTGATGATATTACATGTTGGAATATCTTATCTGTCTCTCTAGGAAAATAGATATCTCCATAAAGTATTTTAAGTTCAATTCTTTTTTTTCTCTCCACCCGGACCAACCCGCCTACGCGGCTTCTTATATTTAAAGTAATTTGTGTATCAACCCCAATGATACTATTGTTCCGTACCATTATGGAAGAAGATCCGGGTAAGATATGCACTACCTCGGGAATGAAAAAAAATGGATCTACTTTCATTTGGTATTTTGGCCTAAATTCCTTGCCTCCTCCATACTCAGACTGCAAGTTTATGCTTACATTCCCTCAAGCCTTGAAGGCTCTTAAATGGCCTCCCCACACGCTCTGCCTGGGTTCAGATAAGTGGTACTCCGCCACACTACTGATGTGAAGATTGTTTTTGGTGAAATCGCTGTAAGATTGGGCTCTATAATTGTTATAGATAGCAGAACACTTCTGCAAACTGAGTTACAATGCGGTCGGCTCCAGGTTTTAACAAAATTCAACACTTCGATACGTCAGACTTTCCAGATATTGATAGGAGAAGAGCATTTCAATATTCACGTAGAAGAAGAACAAAGCACTATCATCTCTCCCACGAGAAGATGGGAAGGAATTATGCATGGCAGGGATCCTAAGTTACAATCATAACGAATGGCCTCCTCTTCAGAAAGAAAAATCGATCGCCGGAATTCCAGAAGGTTTGGTGGTCATAGTTTTCGACCTCGAGAAAGGTTAATCGAGCTCTAGTACCGGCTTGGTGTCTAAGTCTAACATCACATTGCCAGTATTACAAGCAAGTCATGTGAATCTAGAAACATCCTGTACGGAAAAGCAACCAGTTGGTGTATCAATGGCCTTGTCACCTAAAAACCCTTGCCAGAGAAGTTGACTTGGAGCAGTACAATTCTAGAAAATAGTCTGCAACATCCCCAAAGACTGAGTCCAATATAGCTAAATTAAATGAAATAGAAACGCCTTTGGAAAGATCTTTGAAAATCCTTGATACAGATTCAACATCAGCGAGGCAGCCAGCGGACAAAAATAGTCTGTCAAGTTTCACAACAACTGAAATATCTGTAGGTGAGGATATGGAAAACATAAGATGTCTCATGGGCCCAGCCCAAGGGAGATTTACGGCATTACTTGCCCGACAACATACTACTTTGGGCCTTCAACCATTTAAGCTCAACAACATAAACGACGATGTTGAGTTGCCAGATCCCTAAACTCAGTTACTTCACCTTCAACTAAAAACAGGAAGCCAGATTCGGTTAAACATAATACTCCAAAGGTTTCGGATATCCTATCTCAAAACTCTGATCCATTCAACTTGATGCCGCTATTGAACTTAACTCCTAGATCGTTTGCTGCCAAAAAGGCAGAGGGATATATCTCTACAGGAGCAGCAGTAACCTCGGTTGATAGATTAAGGTACCATACGCTCAAAATACAGGAAGCTCAAGAAATTATCATGGCTGATTTATCTGTTGCAGTGGAAGGGTATGTGGGTTCTTCTGAGAAAGATGAGATTGTGAACCTGACACTTGAACTGGGGGTCTCTCCTAAGACTTCTGAAACTGAATTGGCTCAGCGTCTGGATCAAATGCAAAACATAGACAAGACACTGCACAGCTAGGGTAAAAAGTCTAAATCCAGAAAGAAGAAATCGTCTAGTTAAATTCCACATGCGTATTTGTTCTTATAATATCTATGGACAAGGTACCCCGAGGAAGAAAGCGGAAATCAGACAGCTTGTACATACTCATAATATAGATCTTATGTGCATCCAGGAATCTATACTTTCATCTCTGAATCGTTGGAAGTGGGGTCGGATGTGGCCTCATGACAACTTTGATTTTCGACATAGTGAAGCTAATGGTAGTACTGGGGGTATTCTATGTATTTGGCAGCGTTCTAGCCTTCATGTAACAAACTGCTGGAAAAATCCGGGTATGTTGGGGATTGGAGGATTTTGGGGATCAAACTTAACCCCATTCAAGCTGCTGAATATATATTCTACAGGTTCTCTCAGAGCCAAAAAACTATGGGACAGAATTAGCTATTACATCCGTCTTGATCCTCTAGCCAATTGGTGTGTAGTGGGAGACTTCAACATGAAAAACGTAGTAACGCTACTGTGTCTGGCTCAGAGCTTGCTGCTTTTGACAATTTTATTCTTGAAGCTAATCTAGTTGATCTCCCCTTATTGAAATTCAGATACACATATATATCTAGGGAAGGAGAATGTTGCAGCAGGATAGATAGATTACTACTCTCAGTTGCGTGGCTAAGTAAATGGCCTGAACTTTTTTAGGTAGGTATGGATAGAAGTGACTCTGATCACAGGCCCATTCTACTGAAATCAGAGGAGGTTAATTAGGGACCTAAAGCATTCAGAACTCTTAATTGTTGGGACAAAGAGGTAGGATTCGAAACTTTTGTAAAGACAGAGTGAAATGCACTACATGCGTAGGGCTACAATCTCCATGAAAAACTGAGGCTCATGAGAATTAAGTTGAGAGATTGGAATAAATACATCTTTGGATTGGTCGATAGAAGACTAGGAGAGCTTAGCACAATGCTCAGCCACTTAGATGATTAGGCTGAAACTATGATGCCTACTGAAGCTCAGAAAATCAAGAGACAGTAAACATGGACAATGTTGCAGCAAGCTCTGCGAAATAAGGAATCTCTATGGCTTCAAATATCTAGATCTCAATGGATTCGTGATGGTGACAGCAACACTAGATATTTCCAAGGTAAAGTTAACAGCACCAGGCTTAAGAACAATATTCGTGGATTGAATTTTGAGGGGGTATGGATTGAGGAGGTGGAGGAAGTGAAAGCTGGAATCACATCATACTTTTCTACTCAATTCTTCGCTGAGAGCTGGCCACGACCTACTATAAACTTGCCTGACTACTCAACATTATCAGAGCCAGACAATTCTTTTCTTATATGAGATTTCTCTGAAGCTGAAATCACAGCCACGGTTTGGAGTTGTACACCTTCAAAAAGTCCAGGACCTGACGGATACAACTTTCACTTTATTCTGACTTATTGGAGCATTCTGAAATAAGATTTCATATCATTCATCAAGACCTTTCACAAAGACAACAGGCTGATTAAAGGTATGAATTCCACATTCATAACCTTAGCTTCCAAAATATCTAACCTAACCAAGGTTGAGCACTTCTGCCCCATATCCTTGGTGAACTGTGGGTATAAAATCCTTGCAAAATTGTTGGCAAATAGAATGAAACTTGTAATGCACAAGATCATCTCTAAAAATCAGTCAGCATTCATAAAGGGACGTCTAATCCTTGATGGTATTCTAGTAGCTAACGAGGTTATACACTCAGCCAAGACCTCAAAAAACCCAGCAGTGATCTTGAAGGTAGACTTCGCCAAAGCCTTCAACACGGTGGATTGGGAATTTATATTGTCTATGTTGAGAAAGTTAGGTTTTATCCAAACATGGGTAGAATGGATCAAAGAATGTTCCTCCACTCCTTATGCTTCGGTGTTGGTAAATGGCAGTAGTGCGTGGGAATTTAAAATTAGAAGAGGTTTGCGTCAAGGAGACCCCTTATCACCTTTTCTATTTTTAGCAGTGGTTGAAGGTCTTCATCTTCTATTAGCCAAGGCTGTTGAACTTAACAGATTTAATGGCATTAAGACTGGTGTTGTTACAATCTCTCATCTGTAGTACGCAGACGACACCGTTCTATTCGCAGTAGGAAACCAAAAGAACATAAAAACAATGAAAGGAGTACTCATGGGTCTGCGCATCAACTTTAACAAAAGTCGCCTGTTTGGTATTAATCTGCCTGATGGAAAACTCAATGAATTTGTTGGTGAAATATTGTGCCAGACTGCTTGCCTCCCTTTTATCTATCTTAGCTTACCCCTTGGAGACAATCCAAGGAGAACAAAAACGTGGGAGCCCATCTTAGAGGTGATCAAATTCAGAATCTCTAAGTGGGAGAATAAACTTTGCTTGTTTGCTAGAAGAGTAACACTGTTGAAATCAGTGCTTAGTAGCCTGCCAATATATTATCTTTCGATGTTTCAGACTCCCAAGACAGTAATAAAATCCATGGAGAAAGTTTTGAGTCTTTTTCTATAGAAACAAAATTCATCATCTACACGACCTATCCACTGGATCTGTTGGTCTGACCTTTGCCATGATAAGGAAAATGGCGGAACAGGCCTCAGGGATTTGAGACATGAACAGAGCACTTCTGTCAAAATGGATATGGCGGCTGAGAGTAGAGCAAGAAAGCCTCTGGAACGAAATAGTGAGATTCAAGTATCTCAAAGCATCTAATTATCTTAGTGATTGCACCTTATCACACTTCCAGACAGAGTCTCAATTTATTGGAAGGATATTTGGTTGTGCTCTTCTGCTCATTGGTTAAACAGTCGTATGAAACATTAAAAAAAGGAGATAAGGCTTTATTCTGGTGTTTCAATTGGTCTGTTGAAGGGTGTTTCGCTTTGTCATTTGAGCGCCTCTACAGGCTAAGCAATCAGCAACACCATACAGTTGCTGCACTACACTCTACGGAACAAGGCAGCAATACGTGGGCACTAACTTTCAGGCGTCCACTCAGAGTTAGAGAAGAACTTTTACTCAAGCAACTAAAACAGAGTCTAGCCCTGATCACCATAATAGAGGATTCCTGGCAATGGTTCTCATCAGGAAAGTATACGGTAAACTCTTCATACTCAATTCTGTGCACAGGGTAGACTCTTGGATCAACAGACAATCATCAAATATATGGAGTAAGATAGTCCCAAAAAGAATTCAATTTTTTGCATGGCGTTTGTTGTTAAAAAGAATCCCTACACTGGAGAACATCATCTGCCAAGGAGTAAATATACCGCCGAATGCACAATTATGTGTCATGTATGCATTAGCAGTTGAAGACATCCATAACTTATTTATTGAGTGCTCAAATACTTCAGATCTATGACAAGAAGTATACTCTTGGTTTCAGTTTAACTACAAGGGTCAACCTAATATTCTGGCACACTTTCGTGCACATATGGCTTATACCCGAGGACCTACAGTTGCAGAGCTGTGGAAGGCCATTTGGAATGCTCTGATATGGTGTTTGTGGAAGGAATGCAATGCAGTGAGATTTGATTCGGAAGTTGATTGCTCTTTGAAACTAGACTGGGTAAAATTGAACTCTTGGTAATGGATCTCTGCACACAACTTGGTGTACAAGGGAGCTTCAATCAGAGAATGGATTCGCACCCCATGGGTACAAATTATACTCCGTAGAGAGCAATGATGAGAACAAAATTAAGATGAGAGGAGACGAATTGAGTATTTAGCTCCCCCTATTTAGCCTATTTCCAAGTACCTAGTTCTCGTGTAGGGTGGAGGAGTTTATCACTCATTCCTGATGTATTTCTTTATTTTGGTGATTATGTCGTTTAATAAAAATTTAACTACCCAAAAAAAATTAGCAACAAAACCTAAACACAACCAGATTGCATGACAACATCCTTTGTGCACCGAACATAGTCATCAATTCCGACCAAAACAAAACCTAACAGTGGGGAATCAGATTGCCCGACAACAACAAAACAAAAAACTATAGTTCAACAAACATAAAAGTAGTACAAATTCTGCAACAAACACTAAGCACAACTACATGTTGCAACAAGATCATATTCAAACTTTTCATGGTGACGCTTGGCCGAAGCAGAACCCGGGAAGTGTGTCGCTCATTTCCATGAAGTGGTCATCATCTTCTTCACCTACCTCTTCATCACTAATCCAACAATGAAAGAAGGTCTGACTGTCTGTGTCCCACAAGATTTATGAACAATCCCCGATGGTGAATCAATCATTACCACATCAGCACACTCTTCAATAATCTGGATGAAATTAGATCTAATCAATTCCTTATGTCTCTCAGTCGTCTTCATCATCGGATTCAATGAGTATGGGTTCCATCTTCAAAATCTTATCATCCGAAGGGTGAACCATTTTCTCGTCACCTGAACTAGGTTGAGGTGCATCTCCACTCCATCATCGGTCGCGATCTTCTTATGAATAGCTGCAGCCATATCCATGAGTGCAAAAAATTGGAGACTATCATTGAATAAGGTTGTACGATGCAGGATTAGGGGAAATTTAGAGTTAAGGTTGGACGAACGGGTTAAGTGGGTGTTTGCGAATTCCACAGAAAATCACCTTTTTGCTTTTGACGGTGGAAAAGCCTATTTGGAGTGTTTGCGATTTTAGCGTTTGGTGTTTGACTTTTGGCTTTTGGGGGTGGAGAAGGCAAAAAAGCCCAAAATTCAGAAGTATCTCTGGGGTAGCTTTTGGAGTGCTTTTGGCAGTAACAATTTTGTAATTATTTAAAAGTTTAAATTTTAGACATTATTACCCTCATAAACAATTCAATAATCCAAAAATACCCATGGTTATTCTAAAGACTTGCTAGGGCTGAGAAATGCATCGTGTTCTTCATCGCCGACTTTTCTCATAGTTTTGTAATTCTTTTTTCTCTCGAGGTTTACTTCTTAAAAGGTAAGAGTAATGTTTTCTCAATTCTCTAATGAGTATCCTTGCTCTCCGACAACAATTTCAAATGTCTACAAATTGTTTCTAATTGTTAAATGTTTTCAGCCGTATTAGATGTATGCAGATTGTTTTTGTTTTAGATGTTTTTAGCCATATTAGATGTTTGTAGCGGTAAACGTTGGGTCTTTGTCCTCTTTTTCCTGCTTTTGGATGTAGAAATATTAGATTTTGCAGTTTATTTTTTGTTCTTTACGTAATATGCTTCAAGTGATCTTTTCTAGTCTATTTATGTTGGAGGAGTAGGCTAAGATCAGATCGATAGCTTCAACAGCAAAAAGGTCCTGTTCAAATGTTTGAACTATTGCCTCACCCATCGCAATTTTCAAAACTGTTTGTGATATAACAAGAATACCTCCAGTTTTTTTCTAAAGAATTAGAATATAAGATCAAATGTTGATTTATTTAGGATTTTACATATAGTATTGACTCAACAGAATTCTAGTATGGCCTTAGACGGATTCTCTGTTTTGCAGTTAATAGTCCCTTTTGATAGCAAATTTTTTATGCTTTGTTTGATGTCTTTTGTGGTAGGATGGTATCTGAAAAGGCTATGTGGGATAGGCAGTCGACGGAATTGCTGAGTTTAGAGAAGGGAATAGGCCAGGTGCCCGTTTAAGCAAATTAGGTTGGAAAAATTTGGTTACAAACTTCAATTTGGCTACTGGTCGTGCTTATAACAAGAAGCAAC